>WYDI02032945.1:0-98656 GCA_009867235.2 Psittacus erithacus
TGTCCTCAACATAAAAAGGACATGGACCTGTTGGAACAAGTCCAGAGGAGGGCCACGAGGATGATCAGGGGACTGGAACACCTTCTGTATGAAGACAGGCTGAGAAAGTTGGAGCTGCTCAGCCTGGAGAAGGCTGCCTGGTGACCTCATAGCAGCCTTCCAGTATCTGAAGGGGGCTTATAAGGATGCTGGGGAGGGACTCTTCGTTAGGGACTGTAGTGACAGGACAAGGGGCAATGGGTTCAAACTTAAACAGGGGCAGTTCAGGTTAAATATAAGGAAGAAGTTCTTTACAGTAAGGGTGGTAAGGCACTGAAATGGGTTGCCCAAAGAAGTTGTGAATGCTCCATCCCTGGCGGTGTTCAAGGCCAGGTTGGACAGAGCCTTGGGTGGCATGGTTCAGTGTGAGGTGTCCCTGCCCACGGCAGGGGGGCTGGAACTAGACAATCTTAAGGTCCTTTCCAACCCTAACTATTCTATGATTCTGTGAAACAACCTTTTCTTAAGCCTCGTTTGTAAAACAGCACACAAATTCGGCAGTGGATTTCAAGGAAGGCTATCTTAACTGGAGCAGACACAGAGAGGGTACCTTCAAGTCCTGCAGAAGTAGAAGAAGGGTTTGAGCTTGCTTCATCACTAGAGTAAGAAACGTACGCAGGGGGCTAAGTATCCAAGATGGAGATGGGTTCTTTAAATGAAAGGCGCTGGTACAAGAATATACAGGACAGAAAGAGGCCACACAGACATTCAGGCTGGAAATTGCAATAATGTTTCTAAGTATTACAGAGATAAGGCCCCAGCACAGCTTTGTTAGAGAGGCAGAGAAAGAAAAATAGGTTTAACAGTGAAACTGTCAGGCTTACAAAAGCTACCATGGCAGAATAGTCTGCAATGATAAAGCAGGCACCCAGCCATAAGTAAAGATGTGGCAGTGATGACCCTGACAGCAGAACAGCAGTGCAGTATCCAGAGGTCAGCCAGCAGCACACCTCAGGCCTTTCCCTAGGAATTCTACAGGATGCTCATCTTAAAAAATTTCTCTCTCCAGCATGGAGAGAGGAAGGTAGGGTCTCCTATTTGCTTTGGGTTTAATTCCAGTTTATTTTCCCCAGAACATAATGCTGGCACAGCCTATGCCGCATCCTGGACCTACAGCAGCCAGTGGGATTCCTGAAAAGCATATCAGCTGAAAACCTACAGCAACGCAAACGATGGGGTACAATTTGTCACACGGAAAACTGCCAGGTAAAATAACATTGGAAATTTATGTGATTGAGAAGTGTTTATTGTATTACTATCAATTGCTACCAACACTTTAAAGAAATAAGTAATTTCAGAAAAGGCTGTCTGAATACCACTGAAAGCTGCCCATGGGTGTCAGTCCTGGTTATCACACCAGCCAAGTTCAGAGTATAAACACTATAAAATAAAGTATGCTATAGTTTCATGAGATAATTTAGAAGTCTGAAATTTTTTCCAAATATTTAGACATAAAATCTTAACACCTCCAGACACTGTGATTTTTAAATACATTTAAGTAAGCCAAGTTTTAAATTAGTGTTTTAATAGGCCCAAAGAGTCTCTCCAGAGTCCTATCTCTTGATAAACAGATCACCTCAGCTCACAAGTTGCGATCTGTGAAGACAGCCAAGCATTGGTGACCTGTGACATTAACGTTGCGTTCCCAGCACGTGGGCATGCAGCTGCTCTTGTCCACACCCCTGTGTGAGACCACCGACAGGCACTGCAGCCCTCAACCTGCAGCATGGGGTGTGTCCCACTCCCCTTGGATAGCAGATGGATGAAGGGAACTCCGATCCTTCTCACACTGCACTCAGCTGGGCTGTACGGTCTTCCAGCCTGCAGCGCAGCAGCAAGGGCAGGTAGGGAGCTCACACACAGCATGGGAACCTTGGGAATATACATGCACCCACATCCTGCATTTTTTCCCTATCAAGCTATATGCAGAAGCACCTTGATAGTTCAGCAGGAAGCACAGATGATGTGCTTGAAACCTACCAAGCCAGAGGCAAATTTATTTTGACATGTGCAGTACTTAGGACATTATTTTAAAGGCAGGTTTTCCAGGCTGGTTAATTTGGAATTGCCCAGAGATAGGACATTTTCTACAGGTCAGTTCTAAAACAGACCCATTTGTAAAACTCTAGAAACATACTTGAAACTTCTTGTTCTCCCTCATTCCCACAGATGACCATCTGAGCCAAGACAACAGTACCTCACCCAATTTCACAACAGGCTTACTTGGGAACTCCACACACAATGAATTCACCACTATCATCTTGCCTGTGCTTTACCTCATCATTTTCCTGGCAAGCATCTTGCTGAATGGCCTAGCAGTGTGGATTTTTTTCCACATCAGAAATAAAACAAGTTTTATATTTTACCTCAAAAACATCGTAGTTGCAGATCTTCTCATGACACTGACGTTCCCATTCAAGATAATTCAGGACTCGCAGCTGGGACCATGGCACTTCAACTCTTTCCTGTGCCGATACACCACAGTTCTGTTTTACGCAAACATGTACACCACGATTGCGTTCCTCGGACTCATCAGCATCGACCGCTACCTGAAAGTAGTGAAGCCTTTTGGAGACTCCAGGATGTACAGCATCACTTTCACCAAGATCCTGTCTGCCTGCGTTTGGGTTGTCATGGCTTTCCTAGCTTTGCCAAACCTGATTCTTACCAATGGCTACCCAACAAAGAAAAACATTGATGACTGCATAAAGCTCAAGTCTCCCCTAGGAGTCAAGTGGCATACAGCTGTCATTTACATCAACACTTGCATGTTTGTAGTGGTGCTGATTGTACTGATAGGATGTTATATCGCGATATCCAGGTACATTTATAAATCAAGCAAACAATTTATTAGCTCATCAAGCAGAAAGCGAAAGCATAATCAAAGTATAAGGGTTGTTGTGGCTGTATTTTTCACTTGCTTTCTGCCATATCATTTGTGCAGAATACCCTTTACATTTAGCCACCTAGATAAAATTTTAGATGATTCTGCACATAAAATCTTATATTATTGCAAGGAAATGACACTGTTCCTGTCTGCATGTAATGTCTGTCTGGATCCAATAATTTACTTTTTCATGTGTAGATCATTCTCAAGAAGGCTGTTTAGAAAATCAAATATGAGAACCAGGAGTGAGAGTATTAGATCACTTCAGAGTGTTAGAAGATCAGAAGTGCGCATATACCATGAATACACCGACGTCTGACATCACCCACACAGAGACTTGTGCTAGTTCATGAGAATGTATATCATGTAAATAAAACATCTTTGAATATCTGACCATGAAAGTTCATTAAGAAACTGCAGATACAAACAGGTTTTCTGTTTCAGCTGACTAATATCCACCTCAAAATCCAAATGCTTAAATCCACACAGTGATCAGGTTCACTTCAGAGGGTTTGGGGGTTGTTTTGGTTGGGTGGGTTTTTTAAAGGCCAACAGATGCTAAGGATGTTGGCTCAGAAACCAACCTGGAGCTCCAGGAGGCTCCAGCTGAGACAGACAAGCTCTGGCCTCAGAGAAGGATCCAATAAGACAAGTCAACATCCCTAGGTGTGGTGTATGGCTGCTGAAGGGCTTGTGGCAAGCGAAGAAGAGGGGAGGAGGTGACACGTGATCCTGCAGAGACTCCTCATCATGCCCATAGGCAGGGCAGCTGCAGGGCTCAGTCTGTGAAAACGGTGCTTTGCCACCAGCCAACAGCATCTCAGTTTTTCCTTCTGGGCACTTGTGGTGCTGACAGCACCATCTCGTCCATACTTCAAATCTACCTAAGTGCTTCTCACCCCTTCCAAAATATCAAACAGAAAAAATTCAAACACGATGCTAGTTTAAATCACATCTCAAAAACCAAAGCATACAAACAACAGACACCACACATACATACACCAAAAAAAAGACTCTTAAAACAACTTTTAACTCCCATTAATCTCATTCTAAGTGAGGACACAACAAAGAAAGGTCCCTTGACAGACTCCAAGACTCGCATGTGACAAGTCTGAGCAACCAACAAGCTGAAAATTCGGTTTCCCAGCACTTTCTATGCCTGCTTAATACAACAAGAATGAGACATAAAGCATTGGAATTTTTTTGCCCAACTGATTGTACCTTTGGCTGCTCTGAGCTCTTGGAAAAACTGTGTGCAATAGGCAGGTGAAACTCATTTTTAGAGAGCAGTTCAGGCAACACATTCAGGTATTATTTTACACTGTAGTACACGCCACCAGAGCAGAGAACATATTAAGGGAGAGTGTCTAAAATCAAGGCAAGAAGAAAGGAATAATAAAAGACTAACACAGCAGCTGCTGCATGAGAAAGACTTGACTTTAATAAGTACATTTAATAACTACATTGCTCAAAAGAAGAAACCAAGTCTTGCAGAGGACGCACCAGAGCTAAAGTTGGCTGGCACATCTCAAGTCATTTCAGTGAGATTCTGGTAAGCTTCACACCACATGAGCAGTCAACAGCACTCCAGATTTGTTTACAACAGTGGCAGAAGAAAACAAAACCACTTGTCACAACTGCTTGCACAAACATTCAGCTGGTACTTGCAGAGGGAGCCAGGGGGCCAGGCTGGCTAGGGAACCCATGCCAACCAGGCAGCAAGAGCCACAACGAGGTCCAAGGCTGCTCTCCAACAGCTTCTCCACCCAGGATGTGGTGTGGGGACCACTCAGGGTGAGGCAGAGGCAGAAAGACAAGTTCCTCTTCCAATGATGGCTGCCCTCTACAAGGAAGGCCATCTCCCACCAAAGGGCACAGGTCCCAAGTGCCTTCTGCACTCCCCAGGAGCCCAGAGCAACTCAGCCAGGGACACGGCAAGCACAGGCTCCCCACGGGCTGGGAGAAGGATTTGCAGAGGAGGGGAACGCAGGGAACCAGGAGCATGCATTAAGTTGCCTTGAGACAGCGGCAACCACCCTGAATTCACAGCTTTTCAAGACTAGCCCACACATACGATTCACACACACTGAGCAGAACACAGGCAGCTCCACCACTGCACAGCCCCAACACCTCCTCCCCTTCTGCAGCAACCTCCTCAGACACCCTCAGCAGGATGAGGCAGCAGTGGGGAGGATGGATCTGGCCACTCTAGGCTACAAGGATGCGTTTGCATGTAATCCTGTAAACTGAACAATGTTTATGTGAATAATTTTGTCCTGTACTTCACCAGGGATTAAACCAAGTTTGCCCAGAGTAAAAGCTGCTCCTACGAAAAATAAACAGCCAACTTAAAACATGCAGACTGTAAGAAACTGACAGGTGTTTGGAGCAATCAATTTTTACATGCACCTTATGCAACACAGTGCAATTGAACAAACAGAAGATGGCAACAGCTCATTATCAAGTGCCTCATTCAAACAAGGATTTTCCACTTAATACACACACACATGTAAAAAAAAGATTTGAAAAGAAAACCCTGGAAATGCAGCATTGAAATAACAAGATAAAATACTGCATGAGAACACCTTTGATAATGTTTTCTACTGGAACACAAGTTTGTTTTTTCTTTTATCTTTTTTTAACAGCTTCACTTCAGATGCTGTTTTATGCATGATGAAAAGATTGACATGTATGTATTGTAATATTTGATTATGTATTCGGATTAATGCAAGTATTATAAAACTACTTACATTGTTCAAGGGAGATAGTCTCTGGAAAGGAAGATGGGATATTTTGGATATTTATCCTACTTTATATAAAAGTACTTTAAATGGCTAAAATACCACAGAATTAATCCTATTTTTAATAATCTCTGTGGAAAACCATGTTCACATAAAGTCTAGTTCTGGAATAAAATTTGTCATTTTGTACTCTTAGCGGTCTATGCACAAACCATATATATACAAAACCACAATGAGAACCATTTTTGGCACTGGGTTGCACAGGGTAAATTCTCATAAGCACCAAATTAGGTGAAGCTGCATCCTGGGTTGGTTTTGTGAAATGGTAATATTTAGGACTGGAAGATCAGTTATGTACACACAGACATTAATAACCAAAGACTCTCTTCTTCAGGTCTTATATGGTTAAAGAAAACCAAGACCGAGTGCTTTTACAATGCAAGTAACGCTAAATCACAAAAGGGTTTGTGGCTCGCAAACCTGTGCTCGATAATTGCTATGTTAAATTCATACTATACCATCACCTCTGGTCTCTGCTTTGCAGCTATTCCCCTTCTAACGCCTTTGCAACACTTGCACAGCTACAAGAACAGGCAGGTACACACAGCCTGTCTTTTCCACTAAGGGAGACTGCTACACAAAATCTTCCAATAACAAGATCCTTTATTTATAAGGCTGCAGCTTTTTCCCTTCTCACTTGGTGCCCTCCCCTCCACATGCACGTTCCCTCGCCACAAGGCTAAGCAGCTGGCTCACACTACTGCACGTTCCCCGATGAGCTTAGCACGCAACATAGATGGTACCATCATATTTTTGCTTTCTTGTAGCCCTCTCCAGTATTAACCTTTCGAGCTGAATTTTTCTGTGCACTATAAAGCCTATCTTTGTGCACTCAAAAGCATCTTCTGTCTTGCAAGAAGGCACACACAGACCCATTACAACAGGTTTTACATCTGCTTGAAGAGAGAGAAACTGGATTCCACAGTCAGCTGTATCCCTTATCAGATGGAACTACAGACAAGCCCATTACTAGTGGATTGGATATTGTCAGAACAACTGTGCTACAGATGAAGATGGCTTTTCCCATCTTTGTTGCCCACTACTGCTCAGAAACTGTCACCACTTGCACCACTGGAACTAATGCTCATGAGCTTGCTGGGTGTAAGGCTGCTTGACCACAGACAGGCTATGGGTTTCCACCAGTCCCCCTCATGTCTGGTTTCATCCAGACTTTTTTATTTACACAAATTTCTGTTTTCTATTTGCATTATTTTCTGCTTTTCAGATTCTTCTATTTCTTCTATTTTCTATGCTAACGCATCTCCTCACCATAAACAACAGATAACTGACTCAGCATCCCACACACCACACTGAGCCAAGTCCCATCAGAAGCAGATCACAGAATAAGCACACACCTCCTAAGATTAAACTCAACTATCCTGACTACTAGACAATATTTTAAATATATAGTATAGCAGAGCAGAATCACAGAAAGTTTTGGTTTGGAAGAGACCTTAAAGACCATCCAGTTCCAATTCCCTGCCATGAGTAGGGACATCTTCCACTAGACCAAGTTGCTCAAACTCCCACGCAACGTGGCCTTGAACACTGCCAGGGATGGGGCAGCCACAGCTTCTCTGGGCAACCTGTGCGAGTGTCTCACCATTCCCACAGTGAAGACTTTTTTCCTAATATCTAATCTAAATTTCCCCTCTTCCAGTTTAAAGCCTTTCCTCCTTGTCCTGTCACTGTCCTGTCACTACATGCCTTTATAAAAAGTCTCTCATTTCTATATATGACACATGCTATAGGATTCATTATAGATGTGCAGAGCAAGAGAGCTCAAACCCCCCTCAGAATCATAACCTTCTTCCAGGTGGATGGTGAGCTTCCTACTCAACTTCAGCAAAGCCCAAGGAGTTAATTCCATGGAAACCCCACTGTTTGTCCCTAAAGCAGGGACACAAAGGACAGGTGCACAGGATTGAGGATGCTCCCCTTTCCCAACAGTGGAACACTGGAACGTCAAATGGTGAAGCTCAGTGATGGCTGAAGACACAACCCGATGGCCACCTACGCATCTTCTAGCATATTGCACATTCTCCTTACAGGAAGTGGATGCCCACATACTATGCTTTCTCACTATCCATTTATTTTTTTAACTAAAGGCTACATTTACATCTGATTTTCTCAGATTAGGAGAAAGTACTGCGGTTTTCTATTAGGAATTTTATTAAAAAAAAAAAATAAAATAAAATAAAAAAATAAAAAAAAATAAAATAAAAATCTATTACTCAAAGCAAGTGCACCAGGGGCGATGCCCTTCAAAGAATGGCCTAAAGATACCCCTTCCAGGGGATCAAAGAGATAAACCAGCCAGTAGTTTCTGGAAAATACAGTCACACAAGGGAGCAGCAGGGCATCCACATGAAACCCCACTCTGGGAAAGGAAGATGCAGCCGTACGCTCCCAGCACACAGGCCAGCCAGATGAGCCTCTGCTCTGAAGCCTGATGACTTTGATGCACACAGCACTGTAAAATCACCCCCAAAATAAGTTTACTTTATCTTGACAGGATGTATCTGTGATAATCCTTTATCACTGGTTTATACACTCACTTACACATACAACAGTCCTTTGAAGATGCTGTTTGTGAAGTATTTTCCCAGGGCTAAAAATGAATTATAAAAGAATATCCTAGTCCCCAAATATCAATAACTATATTTGTCTGGATTTGATATGGCATTTTGGTCCTTAGAAGTTCTTCTTGAAAGAAAAAGATACAAGGAAGTGCATAGGAAGTCTCCAGCCCTGACCTACCGCTGTCATTTCAGAGAACCACATCAGGACAGAAGTGTACATAAATTCTGGCTGTGCAGTCTGAGACTCCCATTTTTTATATGGTGCAATATGTAAAACATGGTTTCCTAGGCAGTGGCACAGCAGCAGATCAGACTCAAGCCTGCAAGGAGCACACAATTCATGAACTCTTG
Organism: Psittacus erithacus; assembly: GCA_009867235.2. Lineage (NCBI taxonomy): Eukaryota > Metazoa > Chordata > Aves > Psittaciformes > Psittacidae > Psittacus > Psittacus erithacus. The sequence goes on from WYDI02032945.1 coordinate 8,661, forward strand.
CAATTTTTCTTCATTCAGGAAGCCCTGCATTACTTTGTAATTTAACAGCCCAGCCAGAACTCTCTCTGCAATTCAGGTTATTGTGGAAGAATGTTATTTGAACATGTACTTAGAGACACCTCCAGACCACTACCTGTGCAAGATTTTTGTCACCGTATATATTATGCTCTTTACTTTCAAGATTCCTCTAGCAATAACCTTTACTGTAGCTTTGCAGTAGTGCTGCTTCCTAAGGATCTTAAAAGAGGAAACTAAAATCCCAAAAGTTCAAAAAATGCGTCTCTGTATTGATGCAGACCAGAATCTCATGAATTGAGCAATCATAATTGCATAACTAGTGCAACTGTGACTGGGCTTATTCAAGTGTGCGTCAGCCCCATACCTCAGCTATCCCCACTGGACCCATACCTCAGCTATCCCCACTGGACCCTGTGCCACCCTGCAAGACAAAACAGTTGCGTTGTGAGCAACAGCACTGCCATCACAATGCAGTCAGAGACCCAATGACTCAGTTTCAGACAGATCCTTGTAAGCCCTCAGAAGGCTGCCCAACAATGATACACAGGCATTTACTCATTAGCAAAACAAAACCAGGCAGGAAGTATTTGCCAGCAGCTTTGACAGGGTAAAAACCAAGATCCAGCAGTTCATTAGAAGGGTTTGAGAACGGGGCACAGATCTGTAAGATCAGTAGTGACAGATATTGCTTATCTATGGCAATGGTTTGGTGGGGTAAGATCCTTCATTTAATAAAAACCAAGTCTCCGCCTGTCATTCCCATTCCTGTTCGCAAAGGCTTCAGAGCTTCCACCCCAATTTCCACTTCTGTCCTCAGACACATGAAGAACCAAATTGTCACCACCAGCTCTTTCAGTCACCAGCTATGCTCTGATACATCGCCAGTTTTCTCCTGTCTCTGAACACGTATTCTCCATTTCTGATACAGAAGCCCATCAGCAGGACCATAAAAAGGATATCCTTTCTTAGGCACTGAGCTCAGAAAAGAAGTTAAAATTACTTTCTTCATAAAAGGACAATTAGACCAGCAGAGGAATTTTGGATTTAGGGGGAAAACAACGACTTGTATAGCTGAAGGTAAAATACATTATTAGCCTGAATCACCAGAAGTACGCAATATACAGCAGGGGTCTTTGGCAATCACCTCACTGCTTGCTTTCTAACCCTTTGGGAACAGCAGCTGAATCTTTAGATCCCTAAATATCAGATTTGGCTGGCATTTTGGAAAAATATACGTGTTTGCATAACAAAGCAACCCTTTAGTTTGTCCTGCTGTTAGAGTCATTCCAATGAGGTGAAACTGTACACAAAGCTGAGACATCCTACCCACCCTTTAGGCTCTTAATCCTCTGCCCTTGAAAACTGCTTACTTTTCTGAAGCACGCAAAAAATTATCTGTGCTGCAACATTTAATCCATCACAGAATTGCAGCTTACACTTGAAAACACTGCATTTCTCCTTCTTTCAGACTTCACAAAGACTTCATGGAGAGCTGCACACTCCAATCTTTTACTAAAGGCAGCATTTTGGCTAACACACTTGGTTAAAATTTGATTTGAATTGTTAAAATAGAACTAAGAATGACATTTCAAACAAAAAGTACAGTCATGCCATTTGGCCATTTGATGTAATTTCAAAACATAAAGTATGAAGAAGTTATCTCCAAAGCTGCTCCCCCCTGGGTTCTGTTGCTTTTCAGCATATTATCATTTTTTAAATAATTTCACACTAATGGCTAAGAAGCTTGAACTCCCAGCTGCATTATGAGACCTGCACAACTTTTCAGAGAGAAACCACATCATAAACACATTGTAGCACCTCAACTGATGTTCAAGATGACTTTTGCCTTCTTAAAATTTATTTCCTTTTCCAATATACACTGGCTACTCATGATCTTCAGAGAGGAAGACCAGTGGCACTTCACTTCTGGTCCCCTAGCAAGTGATGTTCTGCTTCTATTGCTCCAAAACTGTTGCAGCCAGAGCTCCCTGCAGCTTCTCTGCACAGGAGTAGTGCCAAGGACCACTGCTGGCACAGCCCTCCAGCTCAATCCACAGAACAGAAGCAGCAGGTACATCCTTTCCTTAGGATTAGCTAAACAGGAAAGCATCATCTTAACCCAGTCTTGTATCTGGATCCCTATAACTAGCGAGTGCTCTACAGAGAGTGCACCACTTGAGTGAGCACCACTCTGTCTGCCTTCCTTTTATTTTCTTCCTAATCAATGACTCTTGACTGCCATAAAAACAGATTTTTGTGTTAACCAGTATATTGGTTCGAGTTAGTTCAGCAATTTTATGTTTCTGACAAAATATGAGCAAGTTTTAAATAATCAAAAACCTAGGTTTGGGAAAAAAAAGAGCATGTGAGCATATTAAACATGTATGTCTGGTTTACAGCTACATAAAACTACTCTCACATGTAGCCTTTTGATAAACTCCACTGGCAACAGTCTGCTATAACCATTCAGTGGAAACACTGCTCAAATTAAGGAACAAACTTCACAATATATGAAGTGTTTTGTTTAGTTGGTATTGTATTTCAAGTACAGTGATAGTGACCACAAGCCACAAATAATAAACAAAATGGAAAAATAACACAACAGCTGAAAGCGAACTGAGAGGGAGAAAGGAAATGTCACTAACCGGACTGAAGAGAGGATGGCTTTCAAAAGCCACTGGGCAGCTTTGAACAGTTAACACGAAAGGGTGCATTTTGAGGGTTGAGCTTTTCCTCTTTTACCTCAAAACATCAAACACATACAAAATTGTGTTCTTCACTCACTATTAAAGGCAAACATGTTTATATTTATACTTGCTGGGCAGCAAAGTCAGTGAGTTACAGCATTAAACATCAGGCCAGAGCAGCAGGGTCACACTGCCCATCTACATTTATTTTTAAATACTGTGGGTTCAAATAATTGGAAATATTTTATAAAGCACAGAAAATCAGCCTTGACTTTGCAAAAATGAAATGGCAACTTTTGACTTCAACCTAAAGAAACTTCCCCTCTAGAAAAAATGAATGCAAGATTCCATTCAAAGGCAGGCTGCGTTTAACAACCTTCCCATACTCTCACTCTGGGGATGCAATTACATTACGTAAGTGGAGCCAAATAAAAACTGTTCTAAAAACACCTCATGAAATTTCAGTGGGTATTGTTCTGAAAAGTCATGGGACTAAGAACGTGACTAAGGATTAACATGAAGCCTGCCCACACAAAGAACAGGCATGCAATGTTCACTGGAGTACTGGGCTCTTCGCTATGTTGCTAGGAAGCCAGTCAGCCTTCCAAAAGCAAACCCAGTCCCCCATTAATGCGACCAGTGGAAATCAACTGCAGTGTCAATCTGCTTACAGCATTATTCTGAGTTACTCAGTATAAGTGATTCACGTAACAGTCTACAGTAGTCATAAACATGGTACCGGAATTGTTTTTCTTCAGAAAAACAAAGTCAGTACAAAACCATGGTTTATTAAAAATTCACTCACCCAGCATCAGCCCCAGAAGTGCTCCCTTCCAGAACTCCACTACACAACATTGCAAAATAAAGACAGGCAGAAGTAACTTGCAATGCGTGTGTTGTTCATTGTATCATTGCACTCAGCTGAGAAGAAACAGCCAGCCCTGCCAAACGCATATTACACCAGACAGCTTTCTCTCAACATTATCAGGGCTGACAAGAACAAGATGCTTCCCTTTCCGTTTCAAAGCATTCCCTGTTTTTTCTTCTGGGGGGCAGAGATTTAGGTCAGCAGCAGGGGAAGGATAGGAAAGGCTATCCAGACAACTACAATTCAAAATGATATATCTACTTAAAATATCAAAGCCCTGTTTCTAGGCTGCACATGAACAACCCATGACCAGGTATGAGACCCAAGGAAAGGAACCAAGCATTAGAAAGGACTGTGAATCCTCTTTAAGCAAGCTGGAATTTTTCAAGTCAGATTCTCAACTCAAACTGAGCCTTTCAAATAGGGAACAATAACCATGCAATGAAAACTCAAGCATGCAGTCAAAACTGTCCCACAACTTGCCTCATACTGGAGATCAACTCCAGCCCTCTGCTTCAGCTCCACCTGCTCCGGCGTCAGTATATACTATGGTCACACCTGGCCACATGCTTTCAATAAGAGCCAGAAGTCCCTAAAACATAAGTTCTGTCCCACTGACAAACGAAAACCTTGTGACTGATGACAACATGCATAACCAGAGATAACAGCTGTGTAAGACTTACTGCTTTAGCACACGGCAAATCTTTTAAGCAGTTCCCAGAGCCTGGTCTTGATACGACATGTACCTACACTTCTACCTGCTACAGTGCCAGAGACTAACAGTCTACCATACATAAAATCAAGTGGTTTGTCCATAAACAAATACCTTTCTTGGAAGAGTACAACACACCCCCAACAAAGGAAAGACAATGCACAACTATGCAGAGAACTCAAATGTGCCTGTTTCCTAACAGTTATTACCTTGAGGAGCGCTTATTCACCAGTGGCATCCCAGAGACATCCAAGCTAATCTCTCATATTTGAATGAAAACATAAGCATGATGCATTTCTCCCTCTAACCAGAGCAGTGAGACTGCACAGAAAACCAGGCCCAAGATGGGACCTTGCTCTGCAGAACCAGGGAGCTCACCTGTGGTGGGATGGAATGGTCAGTCTGAGCCCTGCCTTCCCCAAGGCAGGAGTACTGCAAGATAAGCGTAAGCACTCCTGATCACTTGCTTGGGCTCACATCCACCTTATTTAGCTAGGAGAAGTCTACTTTATGGATCAAAATATATCAAATTGTTGAGTCATTCAGAGATGGAGGCTTATGATTTGACTGTAATCAGTTAACCAGCCCAAGAAGGAACATCATACTTCAGAAAAAAACAGAAGATAAAACTGTTCTGCCTTGTAAAGAAGAGATAGTTGTAGCTCATGCTTTCTGTATCCAGAGGCATGGCAGGGTTCTGTGTATCTACACCTCCTGGCACGACCTGAGCACACCTGCAGTAAGCCTGACATGCTTTAACAGTGCGTTAACATTGGTTACACAGATGTGGCAGACAAGACTTCTGCTCTCATGCATGCACAAGTAACATTAACGAGCCCTGGATGTGTTGAAGTGCAAGAGCTGTCTCCAGAAAACCAAGCAATTCTTCCAGGAGGAGTCCCACTTCCACACCACATCATTACCTTCAGGTCCAACACAGTGCGCATTCACCTCAAGCACACAGGTGGTTTGGGGCCACTTTGGAGAAACTGGAAAATAAAAAACTGGGGGGACAGAAATAACGTATCAGACAACAGTGCTTCCTCCCCCTCTGCCTACACAACAAAAACAGCATAAACACAGCAGCAGGGACTGCTGCAGCATAACACCTTTGATGCTTTGCAACAGGCCTGTTGCCATAACAGATTCACAGCCTCCTGATGTTGTCTTCATTCTGCTTTGTAACCACCTCCTCAGCTTCTTTTCAAGCAGAGACAGGGTAAAAACCCTCCTTCTGCTACTGTAACCTGTGCGCTGGTGCCCTTGGAGACTGGTCAGGCAGGGAGGGTGTGGAGAGGTCAAAAAATCTCCTCATTCTGCACTGATAATTAAAGCTGAAGGGCACCTGGGGAAGCTGGCTACCAGCCTGGGCTGTGCTCAGGACTTCACTGCCAGTTTGCTTTAAGTAGCTCAGTCTTCAAACACGAATCTTAAGTTTTGCTGCGTGGCATTTTACTCTACCAGAGCCCAGTCCTTCAGTGACAAGTCTGCCATATTAGCCCGGAGGAAAGACTATTTCTGTCACACAAAGGTTGGCAGTCTGATTCAAACTGTTAGTTGCAGGCTCAAGTCTTGATTTTCTGATGAATCAGCAAAAAAGGTTATTCAGTTCTTTCGCTCAATCACTTCAAACAATGGGAATAACTTTGGAATGTTTAAGCTATTTCCTCACTGCTCAAGTTTTCCATTTTGCTCCAAGAGCTTGTGGTGCTGTACATGAAGTGAGAACTGCCCTCAGGAGGGAGAGATTTGATGGAGGCTGGTGGATAATTTTGCTTTGCCAAGAAGTTTCTCTTTTCTGTTACTTTGTGTTTCTTTACCAAGCGCACTTGTCTTGGCAGACGGCACTTTTCTTCCTCTTCAGCAAGGATTTCATCTAGATGCAAATGGAACATTGCTTATTTTAATTTTAGGCTTAGATGAGGAAGCCATTGGAAAAAGTATGTCATGGGTCACACTCTGGAAGTTGACCTTGGTCCCAAAAGACCAAGACTTCTGCTCCTGTTTCTGGAGAGAGGAAAAAACAAAAAACTAACAACAAGCAAACAAAAAAAGAAGGAACAAAAGGGGGTTTGGGGTTTTTTACAGACTCAGTTACAAAGCACTTGTGATTAGCTAAAGCCTTATCTGACCCATTCCTCTTGTCCTGGCTTGAAAAAATGACAACAGGATGGATGGAAAAAGATGACAAAGTGGCTGACTGGGAGCCTTCCAAGGAGCACCTGAAAAGCCTTGCGCATCATCCTGCCTGATCCTTGCTTGGCTGCAGCGGGTCTGCCAGCGGAGAGGCCAACAGGGCAGGGCTGTCCTTGGCTGTGCTGCAGAGCAAGGAGGCTTGTTCCAGAGCACCTAACTCCAGCGAAGCTTCCCAGGGAATGGGCTTCATGGCTCAGGCAGCCCCTGATGCTGGCTTGTGGCAGTGGACTCTCAAAGAGAAGATGGCACTGTGCCCCCTGTCACAGAGATGATGGCACCATGTGCTTGATTTGAAAGCCTCCCAGTAAATAGTAAATATATGGGAACAACAGGAAGGGATAAGACAGACAAGGGATTAAGGGTAAAGAAAAAAAAAAAAAAAAGAAGAAGAAAAAGGAGAAAGACATACACAAAGGATTCCTCCCAGATCTCAAGAATTCATCTTAGCCTTTGAGCATGCCCTGAGCAACCCCAGCGTAAGCCCACGCACTCCAATGCAGAACTCTCCCATTAACAAAGACAGCAGCTCTCCAGGCAGTAAGCTTCACAGGAAAGGTCACAGCCAGGCCTGGGAACAGTTTAAGAAAAGAAAACATCAACCTCAAATTAAAATTGCTTAGCGCTTTGCCAACTGCACAAACGCGTCCTTCTTGAAACCAGTTCAACACTGAACTTCATGGAAGTACGGCTAAGTACACAAAAATAGCACTGGCCATCTGCAGCCCTGGAGATCTCAACCACATCTGGCCACGCAGCAAGGCACAACTCCCCAGCTCTTCAGCCTTCTGCCATGCTCCGACCCACAATCGCTACCAAGGCAGATAATGAAGATAATATTGCAAGGCATTTGCTTAAAGAGCTAAAGCCCGTCCAGCTGTAAGGGAGCTGCCAATGGATATGCAGAGGACACTGCGCTCCACCCAGTGAGTAACAGAACCGCCAGCAGCTTACACAGTTTTTACAGTGGTTTACATTACAAGGGCTTGTAAAGGGCTTATTCTGTAAATCTGCTTCATAGCTGAAGAGGGACCCCACATGCAATTTTATACTTCTTTCTAGGTGAAAGACTCTGCCTTTCCATTACATGCTTCTGTACATTACCAACGCTCTCAAAGGTTTGCTTTAATTTTTTAATAACTAGCACTATAATTATTTTTTTTAAACTACGGTACAAATACAGCGAACAGGAAATCACCCATGCGTTATGCAAACCACAGATTACTTGGAACACAAATGAGCAATCATAACTATAAATAAATACAGAAAACCAAGGCAAACTCCCACACGGAACTCCCTCAAGCTGCACCACGAAAGGGCTGCTGACCTGCAGGTAAGGATTGCTCTGTATTGTGTATCATGGCAAAAGATACTTTTCTAAAGCAACTACATTTGGTTTAATTTACGGCTGAGGAAATATAACTATGTAAAACAGTGTAAAACATTAGAAAATAGAACTAAAAATCAAATATTACTATTAGTAATAATATTACTATGTTACTATTAAAATAGAGTATCAAAGGGAACAATTTCTTCACTTGAACCAAATTTTACTTCTTTTAATAAGTCAGTTTTAGGACAACAAAACTACTACTCATTAAAATGCTTTATTAACATACTATCCTGGTTTCAGCTGGGACAGAATTAATTTTCTTCCTAGTAGCTGGCAGGGTGCTGGTGTTTTGGATTTAGGATGAGAATGATGTTCATAAGACCGATGTTTCAGTTGTTGCTGAGTGGTACTTACCCCAAGTCAAGGGCTTTCCAGCTTCTCATGCTGCCCTGCCAATAAAGAGGCTGGGGGACATGAGAAGCCAGGAGGGGACACAGCTGGGACAGCTGACCCCAACAGGCCCCAAGGATATTCCAGACCTCATGGCATCACACTCAGCATGTGAACGGACAGGAAAGCTGACCAGGGGCTGCTGCTTGGGAACGGCTGGGCATCGGTCAGCAGGCAATGAAGAACTGTGTTTCATTTGTATCACTTGTTTTTCTTAGGTTTTATTTCTCTCTCTTGTTATTTTCCTTTTTATTACTATTCTATTTATTAAACTGTTCTTACCTCCACCTCTGTGTTTTCTCACTTCTACTCTTGTGATCCTCTCCCTCATCCTACTGGGAGGGAGGGAGTGAGTGAGTGACTGCATGGGGCTCAGTTGCTGGCTGGAGTTAAACCACGACATATACTGCTACTGGAATAATTCCAAATTTGACACAACAGCTTCTTCTAAAAGCTGGTCTGTTTAATCTTTTAATATCAAATTATGAACTGACCATTCCTAATACCCCGGTCCTAACTTTTCCTCTTATGTCCACCACACCCTAATTAAGATACTATAACTGAGGGAAGATAGGGAGGATCTGGGTGTGGGGAGGAAGGAAAAAGAGAGCATATTTGAGTTAGATCTGAAAATCTACATGCAAACAGCTCAAAGCATTGCTCAAGTTTCAGTGTGAATACCAGGGTTTGCACAAATACATTGTACAGTCTTATCTTTTAATGCTAAAAGGTTGTGGGGTTAGAATAATTTAGACCCTTGTCTGAAAAGCCGAACTAAAAAAAAAATAGAATGAAAAATTTGATTTATCAGGAAAATTAGGCTGTTAAATTTCAAATTTCAAAAGTAGCATAGGGACTTCTGGACAGCAACAAGAAATTAAACAATTACTGATGGGTTGCACAAGACTTAAATAAAATTGTGCCCTTGAGGTGTCCTCACACTGCAACCAAAGGAACTTGTAGGGCCCTTCAAAGAACCTGCTACTGTAACAAGAAATAAACAATCTAATCTACAGCTGCTCTTGATACCTGTTGGCTCTCCTTACTTGCTTTGCGCTTCAGAACACCAGAAATTAATGGTACATGCCAAGAAAACATCACATATGGTCTAACTGATCATACCTTCGGTCAGGAAAATCTGTTACAAAATGCAGCCAATGCTAAACACTGTTGCACTATGTGGTGTCATCTTACCTGGCACGTTCACCTGCAAAGTCAATCACAGTAAGTCTTTTACTTGAGCTTTGTGAAGGCAGCAGAAGCACCATGCAGGAGGGTGACACACTAAAAGCGCAGCTGTTGACGCAGCCAGACCACACTCCAGCAAGTCCCAGCAAAGGCATGAGATGACAGGGCTCTGGCACATCTCCATGTCAGGTCTACTTACCAAATTCACCTGTGCCCCTGCCTCCTGCCAGGGCAGTGCCCTGCACTACTCTGCTTTGGTCTAACCTGAGGACAGAAATGTTCATTTTCCTGGTTGCTGGGTCACCTGAAAATGTCCACATGCAACATTTATTTCTCTTTTTAAAGGTTGAGCAGATGGGTAGGAGAGGAAGGAAAGAAGGAGGGGAGCAACAAGAACAGAAACTCAGGACTCAGATCTGCAGCAGGTTTAGAAACAGATGTTTTGTATACAACGAAACAAGAATTCATTCAAAATTGTGAAGTCAAGATTTTCACCACAATACGGTGTACTACTGAAAGGTGTTGATGGGATTCCTCTCAGCCCAGTCACTGGCAGAAATGCTTGTAATGCATTGAATTTACAAGCTTGGGAGTTGCTTTTGCAAATGTAAGAAACGAGAAACACATTTACAATCATTAATTCATAAGGGTTTATGACTACTGGCTGTGTTATACAAAGACATTCAAATCTCCACACCCCACCCAAGAATTACAAAGCCAACCAAAAGAATACTGCCAGCCAGGGACAAATAACAGCCCCAACAAAGAGATGTTACAGCTTTATTTCATGTTTTTTGTTAAAATAACATCGCAAAGGTTAGATAATACAGCCAATTTGTGCCAAACTGCACAAGTCAGCAGCTCCCTTCAGTTAAGAGATGAGGAGGAATACACAATCCAGACTAGGACATGCTGCTGCCCAGTGCAAAGCAAAGGGCTGCAGGTGGATGAATGCAGTGATGGCCAGGGTGCTGCCATGCTGCCAGATGACACACGGTCCCTGTCTGCCAAAATGAATCGAGGGGCTGCAGTCCCTGCACAGGCATTAGTGATGCTATGTGGGGATACTGGCAGAAGGGGTGACTGTGTAAGGCTTGGGGATGAGATGCACACACAAGGAAAAAAGCAGGCAGTACACAAAGCAGTTAGTTCACAAACCCCAAAAGCACCATCAGGACAGGCATAGGATGTTAAGAAAGCTGTAAAGGACAGCATTCTGAGTTGGAAGATGTCTGAGTTCAGTTTTTTGTTTGATCCACCCCACATTCAAGAAGTCAGGAGTTTGTAAATAGCACAGCATGAAAAAAATACCTCCCTCTAATACCAACAGTGACATCCTCACTACAATATCCTGAATTTGCCTTTTTGGACCAAAAGTACTGTTAAGATGTAAAGAGTTGTTCACACTTCTGTTCTTCCATCTACTAACCATGGCTGCAGACAGGAGATACTCATACTGTCGCCAAGGCTTGCCAAAAGCCACTGTTACTCACAGGGACGCAGCAGTAACAACCTTCACAGGACAAATGGCCTTTCTCAGCCGCTCTTGCAGGGGATGCTATTCTCATCAGTACCCCGAGGAACAGCCTGAGTAGAAACATGGCTCATCCAGCCCTCTGTCCTCTCACACCAAACGTGAGAAATCAAGGGCTAGAAGTCACAGCAGCAAGTAACAGAGACCCTCCAGAAGTTACTGCCACATTTATTATCCCCCTTTAATATGAGCCACACCAGAGGAAACGCTCACCAAGTGCTGTCTCGTATAATGCTATCTCACAGTTACTTGCTTACTACCTCCTGTGACATGAATGCTATTTTTTCTGTCATACAACTATTCATCCTATATTCTATGCATCTATAACAAACAAGAATTACCACCCAATATGCCATTTTGAAGGGCTGAAATAGTACGCTGTATTTTGCATACTTTTATTCTCTAAAGTACTAAAATCCAGACATTGCCTTACGACAAATGTTAAAATAAGAACAGAAAAATAACAAAATTTTAGTCTCTTGGCAAACTTGCAGGTCAAACATACCAACATAACTCCACAGCCACTGCAAAAAATGCCTTGCAAAAGAGACCAGCAATTACAACCATGGCCCCAGAACATCTCTGCCCGATACCAACCCCACACCAGCTGCCAGGTCAGTGCCTTAGTGGAGGTGCAACCCTGAGCACACACGGCTGAGAACCAGCCAGGGGCAGAGGACTTTCCTTTGGACAGTTCCTGCCTGGTCCTGCCAGCTCTGACCCCCTAGCAGCCCACTGAACACCTTCAGGGAGCAACACTGAAACAGAGATGCAGGATCCCACCGCTGGCACCTCACAGCTAGCAGGCCCTGCTTATATTTCCCCATGCTGGTCCAGCTCCTAATGAACAAGAAAGCCTGCCCATCCTTTCAAGCCCCGAAGAGCCCCAATGCATCCTGCCCTGTTGATTTCCGGCTGGTGTCCAGCCACACACTCTGCTCAGCTCCAGACAGTGGGGAGTCAGCTTGCTCTGTGGTGGCCAGGGACAAGCATCCAAACTGAGGGCTGCTTTCCAACTGGATTATACCAGCACTGCAAGTTCAGATCACTATCAACATTTCAATCACATTAGACAGAAAATCTAAAAAAAAAATAATTAAAAAAAAATATTCTTTCAGCACAACTCAACACAATTGGTAATTGCTGTGGTTTGTGTAGGGCACTTCCTCTTTCTCTAGATTTCTTCAAACATCAGACATAAACTTTGGCATGATCTTCCCTGATAAACTCCAGCTTCCAGTTCAGAAAAGATTTCTGGGGACAATGAACGATGTCAACAATTCCTGACCCAGTAATTGCATTGCATATTTATTCATCAATCAGCTGCATTAACTTCAAGAAATAGCTAAAATAAGCAATCAGTTCTACAGAACCTTCTTTACCATCAGGGTAAGAAAAAAAAAGAATCTTGTAAATATTATTCTTATGTTCAGTAAAGCAACTGTGAACTTTGAAATTTGACAGCCAAGTTACAGAAGTGAAGAAGTCCCTTAATGATATTGGAAGGGTAACAAATGATAGCCTAAGAGTTTGACTACAGAACAACTAAGCATTTTTAACAGCTAATGCAACTTCTCTTTTGTGTATTTTGCAAAGACAACATGATTTGCAAACTGACAAAGTTCAAAACTTTGATATATTTTACCATAATCTTATTCATTTGGTGAATCGTTTGCTGGGTTTGCACAACTAGTTGATATTATTTAGATAGAATAAATATATCCTACACTAGACTGAGCATTTGAACACGAAATGATGCTCAGGTATGGAAGGCTATTCTCACATACAAATCACAAATTGCTGGGTGCTAATACACACCCTCCAACACACATGGGGAAACAGCAGCAGTTATACAGCAGTTAAACAACAGCAATGTTTCAAGAGGAGAAAACAAAAAAAGAATCCTTAAGGCTAGTCATCACCTCAAATAGCATTTGGACAGAAGGTTCTAAATTGACCCACTGATTAACATAGAATCATAGAATCACAGAATAGTTACAGTTGGAAAGGACCTTAAGATCATCAAGTTCCAAGCCCCTGCCAAACATCAAATAAGGAGTATTCTGTTTCCAGATAAACACCAACGTGGAACAAAGGGTGAGTATCTATGCTCATTTCAAGCTGCATATCACCTAGTGGAGGCCCTGCAAGTTCTCACAAGAGAAGATGTTCTTGTTATGGAGGTTTAAGGGCAGCTTGAACAGGAATGGAACCAGAACAAGCATGAAAGGATAGCTCCTCTATGAAGTGGAAGCATGCCTTCTGCTAGCTACATGCAACCCATCTGTGTGATGACGAGCCAGCAGGTCATGACCCTGCTAGACTGATTCTTCACCAGAGCACAGGAGTTAGGCCTTGTGGTACCACACTGTCATGGCTCCCACAGGACCCACGACTGATGGAGGGAACAGGCTAGTGAGGTGACAGTGTTGCTTCCAATGAAGAATTATTCACAGCAGCAGGGACAAGGCCTTTCAGAAAGAGCTGATCATGTGACTATGTGACAAAAACATTAGATAAAATTGATGCTGAACACAAATGATGTGATGCATGGCAGGGGGGATACAAAAGCCTCCACCTTATCCATGCAGTGATGAACGTAGTAGGCTGAACATGGTCAGACTGAACATGATTGCTCTGTGACTCAATCCTTAACCAAATTTGATGTCTGCCTGCAGTACAAATCTTCAGACAGTCCAAACAGGCATGGCACTATGGAAACCCCCCAGTGCTGCAGAATTACACTGTCCTCTGTTATGATACAAAACTGTATTTTCCTGTCTCTCACATAGGTCTCCCAGCACAAGAAGCAGTCCTGTGCCCAAGAATGGAAGGCACTCTAAACCCTTAACAAAGAGCACTGCAACAGTCAAATCAAGAGAGGTAAGGACATGTAATTAATATTGAAAGATTTACAGCATCTAGCTTGGACTTTGCCCTCCTTCTCAACCACAGTTAGTTGATAAATCTGCTGGTATCAAATGTCTAGGGTGTCTTCTATGCTGCATAAACACAATACACTTTACAAAGTTTTAATGTCCACACCTCTAATCATGCACTTTTGAAATATTCCTTTGTTGTACAATGCCTCAGCACAAGAAATACTTCATGAACCTCCTAAGCCATTTAATATCTGTTACTAAGTCCAAGTGTAGAAAGACTCACCTCCAAGTACTTCACTTTAGGAAACCCTATAGAGCAGGAACAAGTTCTAAAAACATCATATGCCGAGAGAGGGTCCTGTCTACACAGCCTGACAGGAGGAAGAGAACATGTACAGAGCAGACAGCACTGGGAAGAGAACAGTTTTTAAATACACACTGTTCCCATCTCAAATAAAAATGCCATTCGCTATTGGAGCTTTTCTGGGACATATTTCTAGTTTTAGCACTATCACTCCAAGCCTTACCTATTAATACCTTCTAATTCTAATGCACCTTCATATAGTAGTTATAACACCTGCTCGCCTCACCACCTTTTTCCTTTAAAAACCCAACCAAACAAAAACAAATGCCTTGATGACATAAAGATGGGATGGCAGGTCCTCATGTAGGAGAACTACCAGGAAGAGACTAACTGCAGCCCTCGAGTGTGATCACAGGTAATACCTGCTCCGTTGCTCCACATATCCACGCAAGTTTCAGAACAGCATCTAAGATGGGCAGCCTTTACAGTGTCTGCAAAAGAGATACAGAAAACAGTACACCAAAAGGAACAATTTTACCTATTGGAGAGAAAATTTCTGTCTCTAGTTATTGCAAGATTGCACTCAGGTTCCAATCTGCTGCATAGAGGCATCAGCTATGGACTCTGAATTGCGGTAATAAGGAACTTCTTTATTTTCCAGAAGAAGAGGTGGTTGGGTTTTTTTTTTCCCAGCTCTGTAGCACTTATCTTCCAGTTGCCTAGATTTTCATTTGCCAAATACAGCAGCATTATATCTGTATCTGTTCTGTCTTCCCCACAGAGGATAATCCACCCCCATAAAAATCTGTCAAAGGAAAGCAGACAGCAGATGTGATTTCTTCTTGGAGACCCTCTAAAATTTAAATCTGAATGACTGGAGAGGACAGCTGTAGCTTGCATGTTATGCTAACACACAGGCACACACCTGTGTGTTGTGCTACTAAAAGTTTAAAACAAACTGTGCTAGCTGCACATACAAGTTTCTTTGAAATCAACACTAGAAAATAATGGCATACACTACATACTTTCACACTTGATGAACAAAAAACTGGTTTTATGTCTGTATACAAAACAGAACACTTGTACAAGGAATATCCATATCCCTTCACATGCTTCCTGGTAAACCACTGTTAAAAAATACCTACTGGTCCTTAAGGTTCAATGAGACATATTTAGAGTCTCTTTCTAAAGACTGACTGTGGCTCAGTCCCCCTCCTAAGCTCACAGTGCATAGATGTACACACAGAGGAAAGGGACAGCACAGGGCTTGAAGACAGGGGATTAAAGTCAAATGGAGAAGCAACTGGATTCTCTGCTCAGAACAGCAGCATGCCCTTAAACATCAGCAAGAAGTGAGATGGCACCACTTGGAAAATACAAACTACACACCCCTGCTGGAAGTTATACACTGTGTAAATGTGGTCATTTCTGAGGATTATGGCAAGTTTATTTTGAAGTGAGAGTAGAAATCTTATACTAATTAATGGAATGCATAGCACCACTTTTTCTTACAGAGATAATCTTTCTCTGCTTCTAGGAACAAAGATACTGTAAGATGGTCAATGCCAGCACAAACTCCTTGGGAAACAACTGCAGTCACAGCACAGTAATAACCAAGACAGTCATTCCTCTGGTCTACTGTTTAATTTTCATAGTAGGACTCTCGCTGAACAGTGTGGCAGCATGGATCTTTCTCTATGTTTCTAGCAAAAAGAGTTTTATTGTCTATCTCAAAAACATTGTTGTTGCCGATCTCCTAATGAGCTTGACGTTTCCTTTCAAAATTCTTGCTGATTCAGAAATTGCACCTCCACAGCTCAACATGTTTGTGTGCAGATACTCTGCTGTTGTTTTTTACACAAACATGTATATTGGGATAACATTTTTTGGCCTCATTGGTTTCGACAGATACTATAAAATTGTAAAGCCTTTATTCACCTCTTTTGTTCACACAGTTAACTACAGTAAGGTGGTCTCTATAATCATATGGTTATTGTTAATGCTCATATCGCTTCCAAATATGATTTTAACTAATGAAATCACTAAAGAAAATTATTCCAGAAAATGTATAGGTCTTAAAAGCGAGCTTGGCAGACAGTGGCACAAAGCATCAAGTTATATTTGCACTGTAATTTTCTGGATCGTTTTTCTTCTGCTAATCATTTTTTACACTTCTATATCAAAAAAAATATATAGCTCTTATAAAAAATTCAGCAGGAACTCAGATGTGACCAAGAGAAAAACCAGCCGTAATATATTCAGTATCATGTTTGTATTTGTCATTTGCTTTGTACCCTATCACCTCTGCAGAATACCGTACACTCTAAGCCAAACTAGCTCACAATTCAACTGCCAGTCAAAAAAACATCTGTTCTATGCAAAGGAATTTACTCTTGTACTGTCTGCTGCAAATGTGTGCCTTGATCCCATTATCTATTTTTTCCTCTGCCTACCCTTTAAAGAAAAGCTGTATCAAAAACTGCATCTCAAGCTAAAAACTTCAAGTGAGGTTGAAATCTCTAAATGCAAAAGATCAAATACACTTAGGGATAGTATAAACATCATGTAGGTTCAGATCATTAAAATAATGCATGTTTTAGAAAGTTATTAAAGAATGCAAATGTCTCAAAGAAACTGAACAGATAAGAACCAGCAACAAAACAGAAACAAGGTTTCTGAATAAAACACCAACTGGTTTTTCTCTGTAGGAAAACATTACTGCACGTTGCAAATATATTCACTACATGCTATTTCAGCCAATGCTGCGACTGCATTATGGTGTGATATGACCTATCTGGATCTCAAATAAAAAGAGAGGAGTAACTGAACCACATTCTGGAGCTCCAGGCCACAGCTCACTGGAACAATTCTCTAATAGACCCACTAATCAAACTGCTTTGTAGTTGTTTCTCAAGAAGCCAGGTATGACACACGATGATCAGGAAACCAGCCTGAAAGGCCCAGGAATAGCTGACTGCTTCACCACACCTGGCACAGACCCCTTAGAATGAGCATCCTTCTAAGGGGGGTCAGCATAAGACTCTGCACCAGCCTGTAAAAGAGGACTGAGACCCTGAGGGGAAGCACTCTCCTGTATTTACCAGGTCACGAAACAAACAGTTGAAGGTAACGTGCAGTTTATGGAAGGGCTTAATTCCAACAATTGAGGGAAAAAAGGGAGGAAGTACAAAAATACACATCAAATCCTCAAAGATCTGCACAAAGCCTGAAAAACCCTTGGTAAAATTAAAATAGATGTGTGTATGTGTATATATATATATAGGTTTATATGTAGGTTTTTTTAAGGGAAACTTTCTATAGAATTAAAAATTAAACATGACTGATTGTCACCCTTGGGCATTAAATGTCAAGAGTATTTCTATAAAATGTGACACTGAATATGAACAAGTGTTTAAAGAGAAACCTCCTATAAACTAAATACTGTTACACAGTACCGTATTCCTAAGGACTTTTCTGAAATAACATGGCATACACCAAAAATGTCCATACCAAACTGACTGAGATTTCAGTAATTCCCTTGCTGTTGCTGCAGGAGGAGGCAAGGACACTCAAAGCCCACATGCACAGCTGTCTAGAAACTCTGGAGTATATTTATAACCAGAAAGAATGATTTGTTCATTTTCTCATGCTTTTGGCATGATGATAAACCATTTCTCTCTGTATAAAGGCAACAGTTGAGCACCACCAACCTCTCTATATACATATAATCTCTTTTTTAACTGTATTTTTCAGTTCAGCTACTTTTTTTTTTTTATTTTATCACTGTACAGAGAAAACACACTAATGCATAAAGTACCCACAAAAGCTTTCAGGTTGTGGGTCTGGAAGCTGAATGCTTTCATTTCATTTAAGAAAGAAGACACAGGAACAGAAAACAGAGATAATATGTGCTTCACCTTTCTGCCACTGTGTTTCATTTTAGTCCTAACAGATAATCCCTCAGGGTGAAAGATCTTTAAACATATGGTGTTGAAACTTCTCCAAGGCTGTGTGTAACTTCACTTGGGCTGAGACCACCGATCTGCAGTAACAGAATTCCACCATCACACTGGATTACATTCCAACCAAAGGACTGGCCAGCTCTGTGGGGTTTAAACACACCTTTGCAGAATGTATTTACCTCCATTTATTTCCTGCTTGCTGAAGAGTAGTCCCATCCCGGACCCAAAGCACCAGCACCTGACACCAGGGTTCCCCTGACCACAGGGCTGGGGGATCCTAAGCCCGAGCCAGCCCATAGGGACTGCAGGAGAAGGGTGCTATCCGTTGTGCTTTTTAAAGAAAATACATTAAAGATTATTTATATGGTTCTTTCAGAGCTCCCCAACACTTGCCAAACTGAGACTTCGCAGGCTCTTCCCTCCAAGAAAGGGAAACAGCCTGTTGGGGAAGGCAATCTGTTGCTTTGTGGGAGACTGTCATTTATGGCAAAAATATTTAGTTCCTTACACAGCATGGCTTGGTATTTGCCTACACAAATCTAAATAATTGTGGCTGTGAAAGCACATGAAAACACTTTCACAATGTATATTTGTATTACTTTTTAATTACTTTGCAAGCTTGGAAAACAATATTTACACTGTAAAATTGTTTCCTCATTCCACCAGATTACTGATACTAGAATGACAAAATCCTACTCACAGGCACCCAGAGGTAAGGATGCTGACCATCACTGTTTTTCAAAAGTGACACTAAATTTCTAGCTTTGGCTCGCTTTGGAAAAAATCTTCCTCCAAGAGCTTCACTGGTCAGAAAACACTTCTGTGACCCCAGCTCTACTGCAATCTGCCACCCTGTATGTGACAAGTTTCAAACAACACCGTTATTAAACCAAACATCTGCTTCATTTCCCCAACCTCGCTCTTACTTTTGCACCCCAGTTCATACAGCAAAGTAACAGGGACAGGGTTTTTTCTGCACTGGTAAGTTAATTCCCCCACACCTTTTCCAGCACATCATGCCTCAGATAAACCTCGCCAGCTCCTCAGACACTCAGAAGTCCTGTTGCTGCACTAAGCTCTTGCGTTGTCAACCCACCACCTGGAGGAACTTCCCTAAAAGCCTTGCAATGAAAGTTATGAGTGACCCACAGCTAAACAAGGTTCCCTTTCAACAGCAACCCAGTCCCCAAATGCAGCTCATCCTCCTGACTTACTCATGACTCCCTCCAGGAACCGCTGGAACAAGAAGCTGGGTTTGATCTGTTTATTCTTTAGAAAGTGAAGTTATTCTGCTGGACCTGGAATCTCTTGCAAAGGCATGATGCTGCTGGGAAGAACCAGCCTGCACAACAGGTTACAAAGACAACACACACATTTGCACAGAAGTTGCCATGCTTACACACTTCAGCCTCTCTCTCGAAGCCTGATAGTGTTTCTGGTCATCCCTTTGTAAGGAGACATCGTTTTACTGTTCAAAACCTTGAGATAGCAGCCAGGTAGAGTGGCATAAACCTGCTCCAAAAAGCTCATGAAGGTCTCACATTTTAAACTAGGTAACACCACATAAACCTGCCCTACTTTTTAGCAAGAGTTACCACACAGCCCCCTACCTAGAAGCCAGCTCAGAACAACACTGCAAAAACTTCAATGCTGCAGTTACTGTGCAATGGGTTACTTAAATTAATATAATGGTGTAAGGCTGCAAAACGAACCATTTTCTGTGCCACAGATACAGCACAGTAACTTTTCAATAAAAGAGCTAAACCTAGCAAATGGAAAACCTACCTCCAAACACTATTATTTCAGAACAGAAAGCTCACTCCACAACTGCCTCAACACACAGAAATACCCTGGTTGTGCAGAAATTGGTGATAAGACTCCTAACACAGTTTAATTTTGCAGGATGTCATCTCAAAAAGTGGTCTCTGTTGTAAAAAAAACCCAGCCTACTGAAGGGGGGACAGATGCCACTTTACCTCGCAAGGCCACATAGTCACAACCTGCAGGTATAATGGGAGAGCACCCCTTGTACTTGCTAATTTTAGCACAGAAGGGACAGGAGGGCTAGTTTCCCTCTGCTAACACCCTCACACATATTCTCCCGTCTCAGCCTGATAAGTCCTTTATTATTTTTATGAGCAATCTTCATTCGTATGTCTTAATAATCATCACTTCAGGGCACTGCTTATCTGTAAAACAACATTGTTCAAGTAATTAAAACTAGGTATTGATAATTGATGGAGGCAAACAGGGCAGGCTAAGGAGCTACTCGCTATCTGACAGCAGGCAGTGTGCACCACTGGCTGCTGATGGCACTGATTCACAGGACATGGTTGTCTGCTCACAGTACCTGGAATTCATACAGGGTTGTGTGCAGAGCAGATCCCCCCCTCCCCAACAGGCTCAGTGACAGGCCATGCTGAACACATCTTACCTCCTTATGCTGTAAAAATAGATATATTAAGCAGTTTTTCTTCATCAGAAATAGCTATTTCTGCCTGGAATTCATAACTACTCTGTGCCAAAAAAATTCCTAGTTTTCACTTACAATGTAGACATTACAATGGGATAAAAAATTTTCATCTTTTCATGAAAACCATGAATAGCAGTAAAATACTAGACTTTCTAGTTTGTACATGGGAAAAAAAACTTCTTAGTTACATGAATAAAGGATGGCAAAGACACTACTTAAACATTCCTCCTCCCAGACATGCCTCAATACTGAAACAGTGACTATGACAGCCATGCACAGAAAGAGAGGAAAACTCTCTTGGGGCTAATTTGTACGATCTGCTCATTACTGTGCCTCTGATGTCGATTATGAATGTTTCTCTCTCAATTTAATATAAGCTGAAAGCAAACTAACTGCTTGCAAATGGCTTTTGTTTGGTTTTTTTCCTGTCTACCATCACAGAAATGATACAAAATCATGATAAAATCAGGGTTTCCCATCGGCTATCACCCACGGAGTGCAGAATTGCATGCGCATCTGTCTGTCTTGTACAGGCACATAAACACACGCCAAGGAAATCCAAACTCAGAATCAAAACTCAAGCTTTCGGTGCCTTCAACAGCACATTTATTCAGACCGAAGCCTGGCAGAGCACCATCCCTCCCTTCCCCCAAGTAATCCATCCCAAGCGTCCTCCAACATAGCCGTCACAGCTGACTCCTGAGCACTCCCCTGGGGAGCTGCACGGGCCGGGAGGAGGAACCGCCGCCGGGGCTCGCTCCACTTCCTCTAGGGGCTGCAGGGCTCGACGCCCTCCGGCAGGCGGCCCCATCCTGCTCTAAGGCTGCTACACGCCAAGCGGTGGAGGAAGCACGCAGCGGTAGGGATGCTTCTCCTGCTTCCTCAGCACTGACCCATACCATAGGAAACTTGCGGTTCCCTTCCTCCACCTAAGCGTGAGTGAAATTTCTCCCAGTTTTCTCCCACTGCACCCGATGCTGACAGAGAAAGTCCATGCCGGCACAGTGTACCAGTAAGCCCTACTTCTGTAACTGCACAGCAAAGTAGGCTCAAAAAACTCAGATAAAGGAATCATGAAACTCCATGCTTGACAATCTTTTTGAATTAAAACACACAGGGATAGGACTGATATAAACTCAAATATTAGCTTTTTAAAAGATGGATTAACAGGTTGTTACAAATTTTGCTCATTTAAAGAGAGGAGATCACACAGAGCCTTGAACATCCATGCCTGGCCAGTGCTTGTTGACATTTAACGTTCTCCAGCACTGAAGACAAAGACCACGCAATGAAAACTAGGGGCTTAGAGACATCCCCTTGCCACCAGCTGCACCCACCTGGCAGGTGCAGAAATAAGAATGAACATACTGTAACTGCACTTGCAATTGCTCCTCCAAGACAAAAATTAAAGTTGTCCTTATAAACTTAATTCCACCCCTTAACAGTGCATATTTAATTAACTTTAATCCCAAATAAGAACCACAGGATCCTTATCTGAGGAGCCTTAAGTAAATAAACTCTGAGGCAACCTGCTGAAGGGAATAGGAAAACAGAAGATGGCATCTCCTGGAGGAAACACCAGCCAAGCTGAGTACTAGCACACCCTGAACACATGCCAGATGTCCCGCCATCAGTGTTCACTCCCAGCAAGCAAGCCCATCTGGGCAGACATCCACTCCTCCTTACCTGGGCGGCATTGCCCCACACAGTCCCAGCACTCTCCACACACGAGGGCGCAACACAACATTTCACAGCTTCTCTGAGGCAAACCCCAGGGGAGGAGAACCCACGAGCACCCTGAGGTACATTCACATACTGGCCACTCTCACATCCTTCCTGTTCTCTCAGCTCCCCTGAAGCCTCCAAGGGTAACCTCGCCTGAAGCTCCCTTCAGGAGCGAATCCTAGCTCACTCTCCTCTGCAATACCAGAGTCCAGGGCTCCCCCTTCCAGGGCACTGCTCCCTGCTCTGACCCTGCAGCGGTCGCTTGGCTCAACCACATTTGCAGTGGAGGGTGCTTGTAAGATAAAAAAAGTTAAAGCCTACTAACAGCAGAGCTCTGGAAAACCTCTGTAAACTTTTTCTGGATGTGAAACCTTTCTCCAAATGAATATACAAAATGTAGAGAGGTGTCAGAAGTGATGCCAACACAAGGAGCACCCACAAAATCTGTGGTGTGTACAGCTCAAAACACAAGGCTTATTAGATTTAGGGGGGAGAGCATCTTACAGTTTAGATGGTATTTTTTCCCAGTTTTGTACTCAGAAATTATTCAATCATTTTGGTGAAATTCCCATCCATATCTACACCCCTTCCCTCCCTTGCACCACCCCCAATCCCAGAAGCCAGCCACAGCAGGCAGGCATCATGGAAAATTTCAAATAAGAAAAAAAATCAGCAAAATTCAAACCACCAAAAATAGAGCTTTTGGATGAGAAGTGCTCAGGAACCTTAACTACAGCAAAATCTACCATCTGCACCTGCAATTTATGAACTAAAATGGCCTTTTAAAAACCAGACATAGACTGGGGAAGAGGATGACACTGAACTGCAACAAAACCTGAATACAGCTCAGTAGACTCATGTTCTCTTGTTTCTTCTCCTCCTGAAACACTTCACTTCTGCAGGAAGCGTAAACCTTTTTTCAGTAAACATTTCCCTAAATGTCACTTCACCTTTTTAGACCTGGAAAAGTTTTCCAAGCTTTAAAATTACTCTATAGAAAAGGGAAGACACACACAGAAAAAAACTGATTGGATGCTACATTTCAAGGGTCTTGGTTGGTTGGTTTTGGGGTTTTTGCTTGTTTTGGTTTTTGGTGGGGTTTTTTTGTTTGGTTTTGGGGTTTTTTTTGTTTTTTTTGTTTTTTTTTAAGAAAAAAGAAGAAAAGCACAAGTATGGTAAGATCAGTTTCGCATGATGAGCACAACACCAAAAAAAAGCAGTCCATGTTTGCTCAAAACCAGACACAGGATCATTCCAGATTATTAAGATTTGCAAACATTTAACAAATATGGTCTGAACTTTAAGCTTCTGACTAAATGTAAAACCAGACATTCTTAATTTGTTTCCTCATAAAGCTCTAATACATGGCTTGTAAATTCCTGTGGATTCTCAGCTACAACCAAGTGGTAACAGTCAGCGGTTTCAGTATCACTGCCGGTACCTCAGCCCCTAGCCTCATGTTAGGCATTTTCTCCTGGTTTAACAAAAATAAATAAATAAATAAAAATAGCTTAATTGTAATTATTTCCCCTGTATCTGTAATGTGTAATTTTTATTTTTAATAGTGCTTGGCAAATGTCCCACAGTTTAGAATTTTAATTGCTCTCTGTAGAATCCCTGTGTGCCTTTAAATCTGCAAATTAGGTTACAAGTCTAGAAAAAACACTCATGAAATTTCCAAAAGCTGGAATTTCATTCAGGAATATTACAACGAATAAGCACCAACTACACTGCAAAATCCTGACTGCAGATAGATTTTAAATTTAAGACATAGGAGGGAACAGAATTTCAGACTTTTAAAAAATAAAAGCAAAGAAACGACTACTGTGGTGTCACACATCCACAGCTCCAGGTCAGGAATCTGGGACTAGCCTGATGAAGCTTTAGCAACTACATAAGAAGTCCATGCGCTGGGGCTGATAAACCATCCATGTCTTATCACCCTTACATCTGTGAACACATGATAAACACTTAAACCTTCAGGCTTGAGGTTAGCAGGAGGGAGTGAAACCTGCACTACGTTCTAGTCTGCTCTATATCAATCAACCATTCCCATCAGCTCTCCAATGTGGACACGTCAAGCAACTCTGACCACTTTCCCTCCACAAAAACATATTCTGACTCTTAATAACCCATGCTACAATAATCCATGCTACCAGCCACATTACCATGCATAACCCAGCTCTTTCACAGCCACCTTTCTCCTCATCACTCCCCACTCCACCTTGCACAGCACCGCATGCCCAAGGAGCAGCTCCCAGCTGCAGGACACAAGTAGAGAGTGCAGCAGGCACTGCCCTAAGCATGCCTCTCACCCCCCCACCACCTCCTGCTTGAGAAACAGGAAAAGCGGTCTCTCTGGGCTGTTCCGTGAACACTCACATTTTTCTGACACGTCTCTTTTAGGTAACTTCCACATTATTTGAATGCTGGCTTTAACTGCGTCAATCAGCACATTTAGAAACCACAGACACATCTTAAAAAACACCAGACACAGCCAGAGGAAAAGATTAACACTCTACTGGACTGCAAGAGCAGTCTCCAACCGACATCAGACCTTTGCAGGCTAATGATCAGAAGACCCCAGAGACTGCTAAGACAGGTACATGCTTGTAGTCTTTGTCTGTTCCATCCTTCCTAGATCTGCATAAATATACAGTCTGAAATATTAACTATGGCAACTGTATAGAGCAAGGCTCAGGTATTTAGCAAGACAGCCCATGCTTTGCCTGTGGTCAGTGTCACTTGCCTGCGGTCCCACTCTACCCTTGGAGGCCCCAGTTCCAGCACGATTTCAGAGCTCAGTTTCCTGGGCTGCCTCTTCACTTCATGAAGGACGAGCAGGGCTGCACTGCACCGCAGGGCTGCACTGCACCGCAGGGCTGCACTGCGCCACAGTGCAGGAAGCTCCCACTGCCTTGGACAGCAGCAGCCAGCCTCCAGCACCAGCAGCACTGCCTGCTCCTCATCTACACTGCACAGACCCAGGCTTAATTCAACTCTTGCATGTTTTCAGGACAACAGAGACAACCTGTGGAAAGTCATCTGCAAGAAACAAACTAACTGTTTTGTCCCACATTTTACAGCACTGGAGTATCCGCAATCATTTTGGTCTACAAAACATTCACATCTGGATATATATTTTACAGCAGAAAACAAACATGCATATGCAGCTCTCTTATACTGTGTACTAAAATTAGGAACAATATAATAAAATAAGAAACTGTTGCAACCTGATGCTATGCAAGACACAAATGCACTGTTTTTCATTCGAAGAAATTCTAATGAATGTGCCGTGCCGCCTTTTCCAGAGATATTCCACGCAGCAGCCTGACAGTGTAGCAAACAAACAAAAAAAAACCCCTCAGTCGCGGAGCACTATATTTAGTTATAATAGGACCAAAATTTTTTACTTTTCTTCCCTATAATTTCTAGTGAAGCCTAAAAGGAAGTGAGCAAAAACTAATAGCTGCTTCTTTCAAAAAGTGCTTCTTTTTAAAGACTTCTTAAAAATAAGCAATTAATTTATCCTCGGTTCAAACAGGATGAGAGTGCAATTTGCAAAACTTAGGACTGATTAGAACTATTTGCTCGTCTATCTGACATATCCATATATTGGCTTGACAGTGCATTAACTTCGAAACTCCTAGTACTTTTTTATAGGACAAGACTGCTACAAATCTTACCCTTTTTTTAAGCCTAGCTTTAATTGTTCAAAAGTTCTTAAGTTTTAGTATGACCATAATGAACCAGATGCTTAATCTTAAACAGATTCAAGCTTTTATTTTGATGGTTTGGTTGGAGGAGGGGAAGGAGAGGAGGGCACTGTTGAACCAAACATATTGGACTAAACACCCGCTCAGAAAGACTACTCTAGTAGTCTGTATGCTTTCATAAACAAACCCTAACATGTCTCTAAACTTTCAAGAACAAAGCCCTCTTAAATATCTGTGAAGCAGCATGAAGAGAGAGAAAAATATTTCTTCCAAATTGCATTTTTTTTTCCATTAAATTAATCAAACAAAATTCCCAGAAAATAACTACCAACTCTCAGGAAAAGCTGATGTCATTGACATTGTCTTGGTTCTCTTTGTAGGTTCTTGAGATCCTCTAGTAGCAAAACCAACTCACACAAGAAGTTTACAATGTCAAGCAATGTTTCACAATGCCACATTGTTGAAGAAATGGAACCTTTTACCTATTTTTACTACTTGATTTTTCTTATGGGATTTATTGGAAGCTGTTTTGCACTATGGGCATTCACACAAAGAGATCAGAAACAGAAGTGTATGAGCATCTACTTAATTAACCTCTTAACAGCAGATTTTTTGTTGACTTTGGCATTGCCAGTAAAGATTATTGTTGACCTAGGAGTCGCATCCTGGAAACTGAGAATATTCCACTGTCAAGTTACAGCCTGTTTCATCTACCTGAACATGTATTTATCTATTATATTTCTGGGATTTGTGAGCATGGACCGTTATCTTCAGCTAATGCACAGTTGTAAGATATACCGCATTCAGGAGCCTGGATTTGCCAAGATGTTGTCTGCAGTCGTATGGACAATGGTCCTTCTTATAACAGTACCTAACATGGCTATTCCAATAAAAACCATTGAAGAACAACCTGGTGCAGGATGCATTGATTTTAAAACAAAATTTGGAAGAGACTGGCACGTGTTTACTAATTTCATATGCACAGCGATATTCCTGAATTTTTCAGCTGTGATACTGATTTCCAATTTCCTTGTTGTTCGACAGCTCTACCGGAACAAATACAGTGAGAGTTATGCAAACGTGAAGAAAGCCCTCATCAACATACAGCTGGTAACTGCAGGCTACGTGCTATGTTTTGTGCCATACCACATTGTTCGTATCCCCTATACTTTGAGCCAAAGCGGTAACAATACCAGCTGCTCTCTGAAACAAGCTCTCTTTAAAGCTAAAGAATCTACCTTGCTGTTTGCCATATCAAACCTCTGTTTTGATCCTATTCTATATTACCATCTTTCCAAATCATTCAGACTGAAATTCACTGAAACTTTTGCCACACCTAAAGAGACACAGGTTTTCACAAACGAAGAGGTAAAACACAGAAGTAAGCAGCAGATGCTAAAGTACCAATTCTAAAATACATCAGAGGAGTGTTCAGATCTGCAGTACGAACAGCTGAGGTGCAATTGCAAGCATGGCTACCATGGGAAACAACATTCCTGCTGAAACAAGAGCCCAAGCAGAAGGAAAAAATTTGAACCATATCCACCACTTTGTTATACATTCACACAGCAGGACTGGACTAACAGAACCCCGATAAGGCCCTTCAGAAACAGTTCAAGGTGCCAGTGATGCCCTTCTATGGATCAGCAACACTTAAGAACATAACAAATCAGACAAATTCAAATGTACCTTGTAATTATTTATTGTAAACACTTGAGCTCACCTTTTATAAGTATTGTATAGTTACTACTATATTAAACAACTTGGTGCAATTGAATGAAGAGATTAATTTAAAGCAGTTCTTCAGCTGCAAAGTTTTCATATATACACTTAACCCAAAAGCATTTTAAAGGGCATTATTTACTCAAGAAAGTGATTTCAAGCTGCACTGACTGAAAGTTATTGTATCTGCTTATGTCATACCTGCAGTTTTTAGACATAAATTTCTCACTGCCAAGCTGCATTGCCTTTCCTTGCTGCTGCTTCAATGAATACAAAGAAAGCAAACATGTTACTACAGAAAAGTCAAGGAAATTTTAAAAACTAATATAAAAAGTATAAATATCCAGTGTGTTCTCTGTTTTTTTATAAAAATGTAAGAAACAGCAACTAAATTTATTAATATTCTAATTGACAATTACTTCCAACAATAATGCCTATACAGAATAAACAAAATTTTAAAATCCATTTGCATAGGCAAAATCCAGCTACCTGGATTAGCTTCAGCCATAAATCAAAAATATTTCAGGAACAAACCCAAACCAAGTCATCTTTTTCCTAATCCTTAAAATGGGCAAAATATGAATCAAACTTTAAGCAAGCATTCAAACTCTCCTGAACAGAAATAGCTCATTCAACATTCTACCAACAATTCACATGCAATAAATCAGAACTCAAACTTTGTGGAGTAAGAAATTTAAAGAAAACAAAACTGTGGTTATCACATTGTACTCTCACATGACACTTCCCATATTAAAAGGATTTAAGATAGTTAAAAAGTTATTATTGTTGTTAAAAAAAAAATTATAAATAATAATGATGATGATAATAATAATAATAACAACAACAATAATAATTCTTAAGTAGCTACATTCCAGTTCAGGTCTTGTTCAGTATGTGGGCCCTCTTTCCCGCACAGTGGAAAACATAAGCCATCTGACTGACGGTTTAGGATCTGGAATGTTATTCATGGGGTTTTCTTCAGTTCCCATGAGCCTACAGACGAACACCACAGAAGCAGCCAAAAATCCATGCTAGAAACAGCGCAGAGTGGGTGGAAGAAAATAACACTGTTCTGTCCCTTATATTTCAGAACTGTTTTTTTCCAGCTATTTTGCTATTCACCCATCAGTCCAACCACAATATTAACTTTTCTGTTTAGCAAACCTTTATTAGACCCCAGAACATGGCGGTTTTATTGTGCTGCTGGTCTTCTTAACCCAAGTAAGTCATCACACAGTATTACACCTCTTATGTGTTTGTCCAGCTAACCTTTCAGTAAAAAAACACACACATGCTACACTGAAGCTGTCCTGCAGCGCACAGCACGTGCACGCTGGCAGTAATAGTATCACATGAGCTGGCCAGGAGCCCTTGGGCAGAGACCACGCATCCCAGCTCTCTTCAGTCAGCAAGCTTTTCTTTCTTTGAATGCTTTGCTGTCACACCAGGCAGTACCATTACACACACAAGTACAGAGATAACTCACCAGAGGTATAGGGAAATGCGTTGCATATTGCAAATGCCGAAGGAGGTCATAATTGGATGGGAAAATCAATTCTCTCAGCCTTTCTCTCTTGACTGATTTCTCACTGGTAACTGAAATTCTTCTGTCTAAAGAAGAGTTCACATTCTCACAAGACTCCCCAGGCATCGGAGAAAAAATCTAAGTCATGTAAAACAAATGTTTAAGGTAAGTGTAACCTCTAGCTTTCAAAATTAAGCAACTGTATTCAGAAATACGATTCTGTTCTAGCTTACAATCACTTTTTAAACATCTGAGGTTTTTCAAGGATAGAAAAAACAAGGGGCAATCATAATCAAGCCTGAAATTTATGACACATATACACATTTTATCTCTCTGCGTATCTCCATTGCTATTAGAAGAGTTTTAAACTAATGATGCTCAGTCAGGGAAAAAAGCATAACGATTCAGAGCCATCTCCACACTTCTCATGCTCTGTGACACAGAAACCGCGATGATTATTCCAGTGACTGAGGGAAAATAATGAAAAGGATGAAGTGAAAGGTGACACAACACACTGTCAGCAGGCATAGATAAGCTTGAAAGCACTGCTATGACAGATACAGGGGTCCCAATATCCTGCAAGTGGATTGCACTAAAAGGTCTGGACAGAGGAGTCCATGCAGATGCAGAATGAGGTCTGTCCAAAGAAAGAAACTAGGAGATTCAAATGTAATACAGAATCAGACTATCAGTGAGGAAAAAGAAAGGGAGAGACAGAGCCAAAACACAGAACTGTCACTTGAAAAGCAAACGGTATTAATGGGGCTCCCTGATGTAACAGAAGCAGGTAGCTTTGCATATTTATTTATGTTTAACAATAATACACAGCACTCTGAATATGCCGAGGGTAAAGGGAAGAAGGGAAGGAGGGAGTACGCTGTGCATGCATGTGTGCAGGTGGATAACTAGGGGAAGCACAGGAGAGCAGTAAGTTGTCATACAGCAGAGATGAGAGAAAGGAGGCAATGCACCGACACAGAAGACAGAAGGGACTGGATGCTGAAAGATATGGTTGTCAATGGAGCCACCAGGCAGTCCTAGGGGCATGGCAAGACATTCAGTGGCAACAGCAAGCAGCAGGCACGGGCATCAAAGGCATGCAGAGAAAAAGAAGTTAAACCTACTGGAAATTCCGAACCAAAATCTGCCTTAAAGTCACTCTTGTCTACATCATCAAAAATACTAGCAGCTCCTGAATCAGTACCCACATGTTCCATAATACTATGATCCTAGTAATAGCCAGAAAGAAAAAAAAAAAAAGTATCAGTCACATTTCATTGAAGACCCTTTTAACTGATCTCAAGTAAACTCAAGCACTCCACCTATGTAAGAATTAAGTATTAATGGCAAGAAGGTTTCAGACACCGACTTTTAAATCTTTATGACAAGTCTTAACTCGCAGGAGTATTTCTCTGCCTAAATCCACAAAAGCATAGAAAATGGCATGAGCCAAAGGGGGAAACAAAACTTCACAGG
Organism: Psittacus erithacus; assembly: GCA_009867235.2. Lineage (NCBI taxonomy): Eukaryota > Metazoa > Chordata > Aves > Psittaciformes > Psittacidae > Psittacus > Psittacus erithacus. The sequence goes on from WYDI02032945.1 coordinate 39,429, forward strand.
ACATCCCTGTGAGCAGTTCTGTCCCTCCAGGAACACCTACAGAACAGGAGGCTGACTCTTGTACCCTCCCAAGATTTATTTCCTGCTTTGTTGTACTACGAAAAGCAACTTGTATAAACCCCCTATATTTCAGGGCAGATTTAGTCATGACAGTGATGTAAGAAATATACAGAAGAAATTAAAAAGACATGTAAAAGGACGTTTTTGCTTCCTACAGGCCCCACATGGACTGTGCAGCAGAACAGCAGGCTACATCTCATCACATGAGAACAAACGTGGTCTGTAGCCCGAGTTTAAAATTGCCCTCCTCTTGCAGTAGTTTTAGAAAAGGTTATGAACTGCTTATCTGATGGAAGACTCAGGATTGCCCCTGAACTGCACACATACAAGTCAGGAGGTCTGGCTTCCCAGTCTTCAGTCAGTGGCTGTGCAGCACACAGTAACTCCTGATCATCTGTGAGCAGAATACCAGGCTGTGCATCACTCATGCCTGTACTGTGCCAGCACACTCCACACTACACAGAGGATGTGGGCTTAACTCCATGCTCCTCACAGACTCCTCCTGCTTAAAGCTCTCCCTTCTCTGCACTGAAGCATATCTGCAAATGAAGTCTACATTGCGCCTTTTTGTTTGCCCCAAGTTATTCAGATCACTAGACAACTCTCAGTTCAGTGTATCTGCATCACAACAGTAATATTTGCAGATATATGCAAGAATTAAGCTAATGGATCACTCTTCTCAAAGAGGGAGAAAGAGACAAGGAGACACAGATTAAAAAACTTAGTATCTCATATCCGAAATACTAATGATTCAGTGAAAATCTAAGTTTAAGGAAACAGTACCAAACATGGGAGAAAGAGCATGAACTGTTACCTCCAGTTTCACATCATTATCCTTAGAATAGTGTTCATCCACAGTTTCCCCATTTGGTGAATGTGGTCTAGTAGCTGCAGTGATTGACAAGTCTCCACGTGATATTAAAGTGCACATGTAAGCATCATGGGAGAAAACATCATGACGAGTGAACTCAGAAAAAAGGAGCACCAAATTCACAAACTCTGTCTTCTCATGGTCACTATTTGGGTCAGCTACCCAAAAAAACAGGAAAAAAAAAGTTAGACCATAGTTTCAACTTACAAATATTTGGGCTCCAACTATGCAAACTGCAAACCCCTACAAATCAATCTTAAGGCCTGCTAAAAATGTAAGTCTCGGGCATCCTGCAGAGGTTTCTTTGTCTCCACTGAACAAACCACCTCCTAACTTGCATGGTTTTGCTTTGCTATCAGCTCCAGAAAGGGGGCAGACTTCAGGCAGCAGTAGATTCCAAAGCATCCTATCCCCCAAACACCAACCCCAGCTGGGGGGGGGGTGAAGAGGGGGTATCAGTAGTTAGAGATAATGTTCGAATACTTCTAAAAATTAAAAAGAGAGAACATTCCTTATGTGAGGAAAAACTGAATCTGAAGATTTAGATTATAACAGACTACCTAACAGTTATCCTTTCCTCCCAAATTACATTACCATAGTGACTGTTTTATCTATAGTACTTTTGTATTCATAACAGAAAACCTTTAAGAATATTTTCAGAGAACTCAAGACTTCCACATGCCAGGCCTCCAAGATTTAAAAACAGTCTTTTATTAACGCTTGAAAGCGTAGTTATTTTATCTAATAAACACACTCATGCACATCAGGAAAAAGTTCATTAAAATAAACGCATGTTATTTTGCCAGCGCCAAAGCAAAACCTAGAGAAACACAATATATAAGATTTTGTTACTAAGTTTTCATTTGTCATGGCTATATTTAATTTCACTTGTTCTGTACCACAGAAGGGTTTCAACACTGCAGTTAACAGCAAATAGCTTTATCCCACGCCAGCTCTAATTGGGCAACAAAACTCCAGCTACAGAACTACCAAATCCGAATGATCAATGTTTATTTAAAAGCAAATTATGCTTTGCAAGTCTGAATTAGTTCAATATATATCACTATTTTTATTTAGAAACTCTCATCACAGTGCAGCACAGCAGCTGCAGCAGTAAGCCCAAGAGCACGCTGAGTCAGGGTCGGAACTCTCCTCTGTGGCATCCAGGCCTCACACATCCAAAGCTGCCCACCATGATACACCTCCAAAAGTAAGGTGTGTGGCATGCAGAAGCATTGTAAAACACACGCCTGCAGGCCAGTCCATCTGCCCTACTTCAAAATATAGCAATCACATGCTTTTCATTTGTAGAGACACAGAAGCTCAACCACCATAAAAACAACAGAATACCACAAAACTTGTCCAGTCCTCAAAAATACCAAAGATCATTTCAAACAAGGAAAACGTTCCGCAGCTGCTCACCCTATTCTGCTTTGGAGAACTACTGAGGGAAGGACAGTAGCACATTTGAAACAAGCACATGAGAAACACAAGCCTAAATAACACAAATAGTCTGAATGGTTTATTAAAACCAGGGTCACCAAAGGCACGAAAAGAGAGCCCTGCCAATACCTCAAGAGTCTGCAACAAATTTTTAAGAAGTTTCTCCTTTTTCGGATGTTGAGAGTTTCCAGTATCATGTTTCGAACCACTTAAAATCCCCTTTACCTCAAGGGCCCCAGAAAAAGATAAAAAATTTTTAAAAAAGACAAAAATGCACTAACTAGCAGTACTTAAGATACTAAAAACACAAGCTACAACATCAGGTGGTTTTATTAGAGAAAAGATGTTTCATAGAGGAAGCTATGATGAACAAAGATCCTTTTTTCAATCCACCTATTTGTCAGCTAACAGCTTTCGACTTTAACACTCGTGTGTAATTTCCAAGTCAGTCACTTCAGATGTGGATGTGCCAGAAAGAGGCAAATGTTTGATGTTATATATGCATAGAATGCAAGTAAATTCCCCAAATCTCCTACAGCTTAAACAGAAATAAACATAGTTTCTGCCAATTTTCCTTTTTTGAAAAGAAAGAAATAAAAATCACAAGAAGACTGTATAACAAGGCAGGAGATTAAGAAAACAAAACATGCATATGAAAATAGAGTGGGCAATCATAGAAACTGTGAAACACCCACTACATCAAACAGTGACTTCAGCAGCCACACAGCAGACCAGTTGCTTCTGACCTACTTTGGAATATAAATTAGTTAATACTCACATAATGAGGGAGCTTGCGTATCTAAAAACCTTAGCAGGACATTCTGAAAAACAGGAAGACTGGAACCTGTCAAGGAGGCTGAAGACAGAGATTCCTTTTCATCTAGGACTTCAGATTCACCACATCTCTGCACAGTTAAATAAATAAAAAAGCATGTATCTACACACAAATGCATACAATATTCCCACAATTTGCATCTGAGGCAACTATGCATGTGATGGTTTCCTACCTCTTCATAAAATCCAGATTCGTTCTGGAATGACAGGTTTTTCCCATTACCTAGTTTGGTTATTTCTAAGGTGTTTTATTTAATCACTTTGGATTACTTATTGAAAAGGAATGTCTGAGACATGTATCATCATCTGCAACGACATGGTTTCATATAAAAGCAAAAATTTAAGATACAGGACTTCCAGGACCAACATGAACACAAAAAGTAACTCTTGTTTCTGTAAGTTACACTAAATACAATAATAACATAGGAAACATTTCTGCTTTGAGTAGATTCCAGTGCAAGTGAGGCAGAAACAATACAGCAAGCTCCCTTCCCCCTAATTAATGGCTGTGGTGAGGAGCAGACAAAGCAGAAAGGCTTTGGAAAGTGAAAGTCTTTTTTCACCTCACGTTGTCTGTAGGTCTGTCTGCCTGCACAGATGCACTTCCAAGAGTGCTCTCATCTGTACATCCCCACAGCCAGGCTGAACAGACATCACACACCACTGTCCTGGGGACCCTCTTTTCTAAGGAGGGGGGAAAACAACCACACCACTAAACAGAACACCCATCCAGGAAAAACTGCCTGCCAGCGCTGCATGGATGCAGGGGAGGCTGAGGCAGCAGTGCTCTGGCTATAGGGGGTACCACTGGTCCAGAAAGCTGCAACAAGGCTGTGGTGAGCAGATTGCTGCTGTTTGATCCTCGCTGCTGAGCAGATCCGGTATTACTGAAGTTTCAAGAAGTGTCAGCTTATGCAAGCTGAAGTAGGATCATTTGCCACACGACAGACAACAGTTTACATCAAAGATGTTACTATAGCATCATGCTTCTCCAGTGAAACATTTCATTTCCCCTCTAGAAACAAAGGAGTTCTACAGACAAACTGCAGGATTTAAAGTTACACTTGAATTTTCCCTCAAAACAGATCACAGTTGTGGAACCTTCCCAGACTCATCAGTGAAACAGCCCTGCCCCACTGGCCAGACCCACACCCACTTTTTAAGGGACTCCAGTTATGGTGGCACTGCTTCATTTGTGCAAGTAGTTCACAGAAGTAAACCACTTCAGACAGGAATAAATCAGCTAACATAGACAATTCTGAAGTAGGTTGCAATTACTTTTTACTTTAAATAGATGGCTTTTTCATTTTATCTAGATTTTAAAAACTGTAAATTGATAACAAAAATCCCTAGTGCTCCAAATACCATCAAACTTACTTGACTCATAATGGGTAGAGATTAAAGTGTTGTTTCCTTAGAAATATCTCACTTTTAAAGCATACTGTTCACACTGTTCTAGAAGCGGAAATAACTTACTTCTGCTTCAATTTCTGCTTGCCTCTTCTCCAGGAGCTTGGCTACAGCCATGGCCCTGTGCTTACCAGACCTTTTACAGCTCACAGCCCATTCACACAGCAGCGTTACCACAGCTTCATCGTTTGGGGCTACCTGTTCAGTGCAAGAACAAAGACAGAAAAACAAGTCACCCATACAGCCAACAGGCTTACTGCTGAGCAAAGAGCTTGCAGCAACCAGTGTTCGAGGGACGAAGAGAGAAGCTGGTGTTTGTTCTTTAGGACTGACAGATGCACGTATTTGCTTTATTTGTAGTGTTTTCAAATGAAATATAATCAGGAAACCAAAGAGGGAAATCTAAGTTTTCACACTGCTGATACTCAAATCAACATTTTCCTTTATCATAACACTTTTTCACAAAAGCAGAAAAGGGTTATCTGTTTTATGAGCAATAGAAACAGGAAAAGCATACCATGCAGAGCCTCTCAATCTAACTGACCACACAGAACTTATGATTCTCTAACATTAATTCTTCCAAACCTCCTTCACCTGTTTCCAAAATATGCATCCAACTACTACATTAAAACAAAAAAAACAAAGGAAAAAAAAAAAAAATATCCCCCTAACCTCTAAAGGTGTACCTGTCAGATAACCAAGGTCAAATACTCCCCAAAAGCTCAATTTATTTCTGACCTAACACAGACATTTTTAAGAAACAGCACATGCCTTTGGAAAATCACTACTTGCAGAACCACAATGCAATGCAGTACACTTTTATCTCCTGAGTGTTCATCCAATCTCTGTATCCAATAACCGCCCATATTTTGGGAGTGTGTCTGTGTGTGTGCTGTTGAGCAGGATCTGCTGAACCTCCTTGCTCCTACCCAGGCTGACTACCATCTCTGAACACTTTAACTTTAGACCAACCTGCAAATTAAGCAGATGTGATTTTTTTTCTTTCCTCAGGATTAGTGGAAACTACACTTACAAGTAAACATCAGAAAAGCTAGAGTCAAGCATAGCACCCTCAGAAAGCAAATACTTTTTTCAGAGCGATTAGGAATTACAGACCCACAAGCATAAAAGTTACTACTTCAATGCTATCCCAATTGTCCTCCTCAAAAAATACAAAAAAACAATGGTACAATAAGCACATCTGTTTAACAAGGCTGGTGCGTAGGTGCAAGCACATCACAAACAGAAGTTTCCTGTAAATACACTTCAACAGGTGAGCAAGAGATACTAAATGACATGGGGTGGAGGGAGTGAAGGGAAGAGGGGAAAATGCTTTTCTCTTATCCCAAGAGCAATGAAAAGAGCTACCAAGTGGTAGCATCACCACTCCTGTGATTAGATGCAGTCAGCTAACAACAGAAGTATGGATACTATATATTTTTGAAGACAATGCAGAACACCCAAAAGACTGATCTTCACACTGACTTTTCTCTCTGTCCGCTAACAAGAGAAACCATACCAACAAAAAAATCCACACATTTCTGTATCTCAAGCAGGAGACACCAACTCCAAGTTCAGACAAAGCGCATCAGGTTGCCCATTCCCTGAAGCTACACTCATGCTGCCTCGCATCCTGTGGCATCCCAGGGATGCCAACGCTGGACCTCTTTCGCCCTCCTTCTCACAAGGAATGGCATTGCTCACAGAGTGGCCAGGCAGCTTATCTTCTCAAGAAAGGAGCAGGTGATGCCCTTACAATTGAATCTCTTCAGAAAAGTAATGAAGGAAGGCCTTGAACAGGTGAGGCAATGGGGCACTGATGCCAAAAGTCAGAGCTCACCATGAAGGGGCAAACACAGAGAGGGAAATCCTGGCAAGAGACATTTAAAGGAAGACTTACTTCTGAACTAAGGTATTTCTGAAAGAAAAAATGGTTATAAAAGTCTTCCTACACGGTTTTGTTCTGGTCTAAAGAAGAGGGTTAAGGTTGTTTTGGCAAATATCAAATCATAAAAGCAGCAAGCCGATTTTCTGGCTTTCAATTATTTTCCTCTTGAGAGAAATGAAGGTGCTTTTCCTCCAAGGAATACACACACCATTCACACATTGCCAGCACACAGACACTGAGGTATACATATGCATACGCACATGTACAAGTATTTCTTTCAGACATCAATTGAGACACTAAGCCAAGAATATCTGCCTGTTACTCAACTGTCCTCAGAGCTATACTCAGCTACACTGAGCACTGAAGAGCAAAACCACAGAGGCCTGCAGTCAGGGAGCAAACCTCTGCCACTGTGCTGCTCCTGCTGCTCAAGGGAACAGATGTTATAAGCCTTATGACAAATGCAAAACCAGACTGAAAGTAAAACTCCAGTCACCATGCAGAAGAACACACACAAACAGAATTCAAACCTAATTTTATGTGCCTGTATTTTTGGAGTCCTAGTATGTAGCACTTGCAACTTCACACCTGCGCCATGTACCTCTGACTGTTATTTCAGAAACAGATTTGTACCCAGAGGGCAGTAAACCAATTCCACTCACTCAGGAGAAATACTGTGTTTATTCAGGCTTGTGTACTCAGTGGACTGTTCCACAAATCAAGCACCTAGGCCTGAATAAACACAGTATCTTTCCTGAGTGCGTGGAGTTGGTTTCCTGCATGCCAGGCACAAATCCATTTTTCAGACATGACCACGACAAACACAAGGCTTAGCAGGGCTCAGCTTTTCTCCATGCCCAAGCCCTCCAGCTCCCAAAACAGTCACCGCTCTGTGTAGTGAAATGGGAGCACAGTGCCCCAGAGAGCAAGTCTGTGGAAAAGACACACCAGGCAGAGGTAGACTGTACAAGACAGACGTACCTCAAGGTGGGCTCCCACATCCACCCAAGCCTGTGCACCCCCAGGTCACAAAGCCAGGTGCCAAAAGGCCACAACACTTACCAGATACACTGCCAGTACTTATGGGTAATTAACAGGATACCTCATTTGAACTGCACACCCAAGCACTTTTTTTTTTTTGGGGGGGGGAGGGGGTTTAAACTGCATAAATTACTTACTCGCTAGCCCAAAGAAAAAACCCAGGGCAAGCGGATATTTTTCTGTTAAAGCTGATTGTTCCTTCAGTTATTTCAAGAAATGCTGTGAATTCTTACTTTGGAACAGCACTTCCAGATGTAGCTCTGTATTAAAATTCTCTTATCAGAAGGGATAAATAAAGGACAGATGTTTGTGCAACGCACAAGAAAGTAACATGCAGTTATCCTGGTCAGGGCTGCACTGAGGCATAGATAAGTTCACTACAGATTAATTCCTCATCTGTTCTACCTGAACTTCAGGAGATTTCACAGGACGATTGATATGCACCAAGCAGCTTATTTTTAACAGACAATCTGAGGTTTTTAGGTGGAGGTGGTGTTAAATTCAAACACCTAGAAAGAGACAGCTCTACAGTTAAGAAAACACAGTTTGTTCAGTTTCTAAACAAATCATCTGCTAATACTGTGATATTTATTAGTCCAAAAATGTAAAAACAACTCCCCAACTGTACATCTATGAAAAGCAGAACTGCATTTTCAGAAATGTGCAATCCAATATCACCACAAATCAAACACCTAGAAGTGATCACACATTGCACAACTCACAGCGTTGATATATACATGAAACTGCAGTTTCATGTATATGCAGTATGTAACCTCTTTTTTTAAAAACCAAAAAACCACCAAAACAGCTAAGAACTTCAACACCACTACTTAAGTGCTTAAAAACAGTGAGCTTGGTTCTCAGAAATTGACATGGGCAGCAACTAAAAAGAAAAGTTAGCTGGGTGCAGGCAATTATTTGAACCCTCAAATGCAGACTTTTATTGGGCAAGTTAGCATCATCAGAGCCATTCTCATGCACTGAGCTCTTGGCACACAGGCCCCTGCAGCAGCCGAGAAAAGTTGCAGGGTCTGACCATCAAACACTCTATTTTGTTTTAACTGAAAATAACAAATACATTTGAAAGCTGCATAGAGTCCCTACAATATAAATAATTACCCCAAACCCTTACAGTAAGTATGCTTCTACAGTAGCATGTGGGCAGTGGAAGACTCTGCTAACTAACCCACAGCTCATCTGCAGAGCCAAAAACTGGAAAGTCCAGTGCTGGAAACTCCAGCGCTGAGTGCTCGCTGCTTTGCTGAGCGCAAACAGGGGTGTGCTACTCCTGGGAGCTGCGGCAGCTGCAGCCCATGACGCTAGTAATGCGCATGGGAGAGCTCTAGCTCCCTGCCGCCTGCCTGCAGGACTTCCTTCCTCCCGATGCTGTCTCACCATAGCTGTACCTCATGGCTTCCTCCCTTCCAACACTGTTTACTTAAACATGCTAAGAATGCAGTTAAGTAACACCTCTCAGAATAATCGGCTCTGGATTTCCCTAATTTGGGATCTCGTACCTGCAGATGACAGGAAAACAAAAAGATCAGTTCACATATTAGTTAATTACTATGTTTTGCAGGGAAGGCAAGGCATAAGGCACTGGAGCAGAGAACAGGTGTGGGTAGGCAGGAACTGCAACTCCCTAAGGCCAGGGGAAGCTCTCTCACTGACAAGACCCTTCCTTGAGATCCTCAAACCTTCCTCACTTTATAATGGAAGAAAGCACACTTCAAAGTGCCATCAAATGGAAGACACCAGGTAGCACACACACCTTTCAGGAAAGATTTCAAGTTTAGACAACTTAAAACATTTGCCATTTAGCCATGACCCAAAACCTTCTGAAAGCCACCCAGCCAGAACCCTTTCAGAGAAGGCTTCAATTTATAACTGGAGCAGAAGGTGGGTGAAGAAAAGAATAAAAGTGTTGGTTTGTTTTGCCTTTTTAAAAGCACTACAATTAGTAACACAGGAAAGTATTAAACATTACTGTTCCTGGTAGGTTTGGAGATAGGAAGCCAAAAGTACAGTTACACCTCTGCTTTCCATAACTCTGAGCCCTTTACCCACTAGTCCTTGCTTTTATTATTTAATTAAAATTTGCTGAGGAACTAGTTTGACTTTGCATTAGCTAAGGCCACCACTGAGGTACCTGGGCTGCAGAAGTTATCTTTTTATGGTGGAGGCAGAAGAGCAGGGCATAATGCCCAGGAGTTCAAATCACTGAACAAAAGGAAACCTCACCTCCTCTCACCTCAACAAAACCTTTCCAGAAAGCAGCAAGGTGCATGACTCGGTGCTGCCAGGGAATGCCTATGCCATTTGTCATCACCACTGCCCATGCACACCACAGAGCTACCACCCAGCCTAGCTGAGACAAGCATCCTCGCGCACTCAAGAGCCATCAAAAAGAACTCATGCAGGCACGCTACCACTCATATCACCATGCCCCAGCACCATTCAGGGGACAGAGATGAACAGCACCTGGAAAACCATTCCTCCCACCCTGAGACACACTGCTGCTTCTTGGGTAAAAAGGGGAGGGGGAAAAAAATAAAAAGCTTGCAGTAAGTGTGCTCTTATGCCAATCATAAATGCCTGCAGAGGAAATAAATGAGATACTTCATATATACATATCTATATGTACACAGATGTGTGTGTGTACAGATACGTATATATGTATTTATATGGCTAACTTTTCCTTTCAAAACAGGAAGATATTGAACAAATGTATTCAATCAAATAATTTAACAAATCTGAGCAAGTGCTTTTTGCAAGTCAAGTCGGTGTCGCATGAAGCCATTCTGCCCTTAAAGCATGACAGTTAACAAAAAAAAAAAAAAAAAAAAACACAAAAAGTCTGATTGCTTCTTAGTATGATAGAGTTCAGTCTCAAAACACAGAGCTGCTTTATTTCTCATGTTGTGAAATTTTATCTTAAGAATGTTTCCTTTAAACACTAAGCTTTTTTGTTTTCTTTTTTAAGTCAGACTGTCTAAATAAATTTGTAATTGCAATTCCAGTTAGCATTTTCAAATTAATTCCTCAGTGAAATAAAATTAACATTTTAACAAAAATCTCAGTTCAGCTTTCTAAGAAAAAGGATGACAAGAAAGGGATTTCAGAAGCCATGTTTTTACTGAAAGAGACAAAGAAGGGGTACACTATGGCAGCGTTTATTAGTACAACCCACCTTTCTAAAGAGAACGGAGAGGAAAGAATAGAGCCAGGAACGCAAACACTATCAGATTTTTGTGGGGAAAATACAAAAGGGGCCTGGCTCAGAATCCCAGATCTATGCTCTGCTCACAGAAACAGTTAGGACAGCTCGTTCCATCTGAAAATACATCTCCATATCTGTAACAAAAATTGTCCTCAGAATTTTGGGGTTTTTAAATCAAGGGACACAGGCAGGGCAGACAAAAATATGGAATATGAGGAAACATGTCTGGAGCACAAGAGGGACAAAGTTGTTACAGGATAGTATGCAAGCTCTACATACACACCATAGTGCTAGCAACTGCCCAAGGACAAACCTTTGTATTGGAGCACAGCCTGCATATTTGCTTAAACTTTGAGACCATTTCAACAAAATATTAACCACTGCTTTGAAGTTGTTTAATACAAAAAGAAAAACCAAGTCATGTCTTTTTTCTAAGGGCCCCAGCTGTTACTTAAGCCAAAGAATAAATTTTCCCCTTCCGGCGAAATTTTGTACTTTGATTCTCTTAGATACTTAGGTGAGCAGAAATAAGGTGCTGGATTTGCTGAAATAATAAAGGGTGAAAATACCCATGCAAACAAACTTCAGATAACTAAGCAATTCAGCAACTGAAGTCATGCTGACTGCATTATTAAAAATGCTACAAGAATGCTCAGAACATGCTCCATTTTCTCAGTGCTTGTGGAAACAGACTCTGATTCTGCAGATAGATGAATCCAGTTTGATTTTGCTTATCTTGTCTCTCTTACCCATCCATTATCCCAACATGCTCAGATTCACGTCCCATATGTAGTAACAAAACATTCAGCTGCAGCTTACTAACTGAGAAGGCACAGTTAGCCCTCCTTTCCCACAGGCACAGCAGGGTTGGCTGGGCGTTTTGTTGTTTGTTTGATTTCCAGCAAAGTGATCTCAGAAGGACAAATATTAACTCTCTGCATTTGTAACAAGCCCTATTCGTGAGAACCAAGTTCAAAACAGGACTTTTTCACTCTAGAATGAAAAACATCTCTTGGCATCATAAGAATTCAGCTGGATTTCAAAAACAATATGAGAAGCAAGACCTAACTACAAGTGCAGAGAGCTAAACTTTAAAAGCAATCCAAGCACACAAATATCTATGAAGTTTTGGAATCTCCATAACAATTTTAAGAAATTCACTATTGGTCTTTAAAAAAATCAAGCGCTCTTTCCTTTCATCCATTTACCACTGCATATTAGCTAGACTGGTAAAAAGTCTCACCAATCATTCAAAAACTAAACAGGTTGAAGGCAGAGCTGGCGGGCGGGCAGGGGGACCTTTCTCAATTCCCTTCCTTAGTTGCACCTCTGAAAAGCTATGACAGATAATAAAACACAGGTACGCCGAAGGTTGAGTGGGTTGAAGCCACAGGTGAACTCAAAGAGGAGTTTGCACGGGCATTTTTATGAGAAAGTTGCTATTGCATTCCCTACCTCACTCTTCTGAGAACTCTGGTTTTGCACAAATTGACTCAGAGGGAGCGATCTTTAAAAGAGGGTGGACAGGAATCAAAGGTGTTCTAAATCTGCACAAGTGCAACACAATTTCATTCTAATTTAAAACTGTATGGTAGCAATACAAACTGTTCACTGGAATTATTTATTTAAAGATCACCACTACAGTGGTAATCATTCTGTAGTTACACACTGATGTTTTGAGGCAAGGAAATGTCAAGGAAATACCTGCAGCTACAAAAAAGCCCAGTAGTTTTCTCTTACCATCTCAAATGAAAGCACATATACTGCCTTTTGCCATGTCATAGATATCTATTTTTCAAGTCCTCCTACGCAGCTGAATCTACTGAGAAAGTCTATATAAAGTTAGCAAAGGAGAGTTAAAAAAATATCTCTTGTATTACTCCCTGTGCACATGGTCTCAATCACAATGTAGCATCATTCTCACCATAGTAATTATGATATTACATTTGCTGTCAAGCCTTCACACCAAAACAATTCAACAGCTGTTATTATTATTCAGAGCTTCATGGATAAAAAGCTGAGCTTCTGACAGATGTAATAAGTGCCACTTTTTAGGTTGCATAAAGAGCCCAACAGATGGAAGGCCCATGCCTATAAGGAAACCTACCACACAAGAGCATCCAGGCTGTGACATAATCATAGAATTTTTTAGGCTGGAAAAGACTTTTAAAATCATCCAGTCCACCCGTTAACCCCGCACTGCCAAGTCTACCACTAAACCATGCGTGATCCATGATTAAAGCTCAGGTGAAGGTATTCCCATGGGATTACACAGGGACCATCACTCTAAAGACACAGGGACAGTCAGTAAAAACATGCAACACAATTCTTATCTCCTATTTAAAGTCTGCTTAGAAATGCAGCATTCAATAATACAATCATTGCTCCTCCATGCTACGTCTTCTCCAAGTCAATGGAGAAGCACTGGATTCTCCTCCCACTTCTGTTGCCTCTCTCAAGGTCAAGGATAGAACACATCCTTGTGCTCAAAATGAGAGTTTGTTCTGGATCTGGACAAAATGTGGCTTTAACATCATGTTTTCTCACACACCTTCAGTGTGCCACCTCTGTCATGCACAACATGGTGCTCAAAATCTGAGCTCAGTTCCGTGCCTGACACCCATCTGCCCTGTTCGTCCTACTCACTCAACCTATGGCCGCAGCTCAGCCCCTCACTCCAGATTTTCCTCCATTTGGCACTCTCACGTTCCATCACCAAAGTCATCAGATTCCAGCCTTCAATATCATTCCTCTGCATCTCCCTCTGGGATGAAGAAGAGCTCTGCCCCCTGCAGGGCCCAGGATATCGGGACTTTTGGCAAACCTCCAACATCCACCTACCCTCCCTCATTTCAGCCCCTTCCACCAAGTCTTACTTTTGCTCTGACACTTGGAAGTCACAACTTATATATTAAAACAATTCTGAAGAAATCAATAGTGTATACAAAAGCAGTATCCTGAGCCCATTTTTCTGTTTTCAGTCTCTCTCATAACCTAAGTACTTTGTAGCATGAGGCAGCTTTCTTCCACGCCAGCACATGTCCAGTGCTTTGAAGCACTGCTCTCATATATACCTGCATTGCTATCATTTGCAGCCTTCACAACAACATTTTGCTATCCAGCAGGAAAAATGGACAGGAAGTAGGTATCAATCATGTTCCAGTCAGGCTAAGATCAAAACAGGGGTAGTAGACAGCTCTCCTTCAAAGCACATTTTCCTTTAAATAACTACATCAGTAGGCAGACATACAGGTAATGGACATCTTATTTACAAAACAGAAGTCCTTATAGGCTTACACAAGTTTCCAGCTGAAAACAGAGTGTACACAACCTCATAGATTATGGCCTTTTCTGCCAAGGAAAAAAAGTAACCCAAGTTTATTAAGGAGGAATGAAACAGAGACAAACAGCATTGCCTGCGGCGACATCCCTGCAACGGCAGAGCCTTTGTGCAGGGGGTGCAGGGAAGTGCCGACATCCAGTGGCCGCCTGGAGGCTCCGCAGCCTTTCTCTAAGACGCGGGGCTGGGCTTTGCCTGCCCTGGGCGGTCATGCCAGCCTGCTGGGATGTAAGCAGCTATACAGGAACACTGGTCACTCGAATGGAACTTTGGAAGCTCAAATGTCAAAATGCACAAGTACCATCAGTCAGGCATCCAGCATCCCAGCACAATCTCTTGTCCAGCTGCCAAAAGCTAAATTCAAGCCAAGAAACAACTGCCTTGAAAACTCCAGAGATAGTTAAGAAGCTGCAGATCATTTGAAAGTTTAATTTCATATCAGCTCCAGACCCAGTTTTCAGACCTAGAAACTTTCACAGTTAAGTTTTCGTCCCTCACAAAGAACTCAGCGTTTTCTTTGTTTCTGCTCTCCTCACAGTCTTCTGTGACTGCTGCGCACACATAGGCACATCGTCACTTACGTATGAGAATGCTGTATTCCGACTCAGCATTCTTCACCTCAGAGTAAAATGTACAGGAGAAAGGTAGCACTGCAAATTAATTAGGCAAAACTCCATATATGTTTGGTACCCAGACTGAAGAGCACATCTTTTAGAGAGCTGTTTAGGGGCCAAAACAGGCATGTTTTCAAAGCAACCCAACCTCAAGTCATGAAGTACCATAAGCCAAAGGCACTAATAGCAGACAACCTACAATAAGAACAGACCAATTCTTTCAGAAGTCTCCTTCCCAATACTCCTTTTAAGAAAAAAAAAAAAAAAAACCACAAAAACAACAAACTGTTTGTTAATACAATTGTAGCTGGAAGTCAGAAAAAAACTTTTAGGAATACAGACAGGGAGAAAGGCAAAAAGATACAAATACAGCTGCAGAAGGGGACCAGCACAGAACCATATTACCTGACTTCAAAAGTAAATGAAAACAAAAGTCAGCACTCAGACAATAAAGCATATCACAACCTACTCATTTTAAAAATATAAAAATCCTTGCGTGTTGAATTCCTGATTTCATCTAAGCACTAGGGTTAAGAACATTCGGCAACTTCATCTGCCCTCTGTAACAGCTCTCCTTCCTCCCTCAGTACCATAATAGTGTATTTGAAATACAACAAATCTGGCAAGCTTTGCACTCCTACCTACTGGTTCTCAACTTCACATACACAGGTTGGGAGGTATATATCTCTCTGGATATACTGTTATCTTCAACATTATATTCCGCTGGTTTATTGCAAAGTCATTCAAATGCTGGTTGACAATTATTATGAAGTACTTCTTGGCAATAGGGGATCTTGCACTATGGCCACCAATCGCTGAGAACAGTCATGAACAAAACCCAAGTGTACTCAAAAAACAAGATATTCTGCATAAAATTTTTTAAAGCATTAACATAAGCAGCTCTGACAGATTCACTAATATTTTCCACTTTAAAATTTTGTTTCAATAGTGTATTATCAAAGCTGGCTATTTCTTCTTTTCACCAAACACTTTCCAAGGCACTTCTACGTACTGACATACATAGATCCAATGACATTATCATCTGTGCTGCAGGGGTAGGGTGGAAAATGTAAAATGTTAAAAGATTTCTGGCAAAGTTTTTCATGATCTCTGAAAATGGTTCTGTGAGCACAGGTAAATGTCAATATCAATATCAGATTAAAATATAAAAAACATAAGAGTATGCAGTTTTAGAATACTTTTTTATACATAATAACCTATTAATTTACTACTTTCTGCAATAGATGGAAAAGTTGTTATCAAACAATAATCTGGAGTTCTACTTGGCAGCATTCAAAAAACAAGCCACAAAACATTGATAGATCACTTCTCCAAAATGAGGCTTACAGTATGTAGAACTGAAGAATTTAATTCAACAGCAAAGAGCTGTTGTCTTCTGATAGAACAAATGTCAAGTAGTTAAAAAAAAACATACACAAAGGAGATACAAAGCTTTTGTATCAAATATACATATATATACAATTCTCAGAAGTAAAAATAAAATCCATTGTCTACAGATTATGAAGCGAGAGGAGAATGGAGCCATTACCTCTTGGTTATCTTTATTCTGATTTGCCCAGAAAATCTTATTATAAAGTGTCTCCATTGAATTGCTGGAATCTGATCTGTCAAAACAATGTCGATCCAACACTTCTAAGGTGTGCAGAACGCGGCTAATGGTCACCCCTAGAGGTGGCAGTTAGAGAGAAGAGAGGGTTAAGGTAAAATGTTTTACACAGGAAGACTCTGCATTACATCCATTTCTCAAATCTATTGCTAGCATTACTTTTGGCGCAACAGGATTACACTCAAAGAACAGATACAAACCATAAAGCTCCAACATTTGAGTTCTCTTACCTGCAGTTGATTCTTGGCACTTGTCAAAAGACCACCGCACCTCCACAGCACGACCTCTTTGTTTTATCTGCTGTTCTACTTCATATATCTTTGCCCGAACCTGTAACAAAAAAAAAAAAAAGAAGCTGCTAATTAGCTAGTGGTTGGAAGTCTATTTTCATTTTAAGCTTGTGACAGCTTTCTCAGCAGGAGCAAGGTACCCTATGGTGTTCCACAATACTCCCTACATTTGGCAACAACAAATTGAAGTACATTCTGTTGAAATGTTTTTTCAATATGTTATGGATCTCCTTGAACAATAAAACATTTTTTCCTTATACTGAACCAAGCAAAAGTTAACTTTCAGCATGTGTGAAAATGGCATCTCACAATATGGTACACCAAGCTTCCTCTTACTGCCATTTTACATCTTAAAGTCATTTCAGTTTAATAACAGAAAACATCTGAACATACATAAAATACCTGATATTTTCACAAAATTGGTACCTGAATGAAGTACAAAGTAAGACCACCAAAAACTAGCACAACACTAGTCTTGAAACTATACCTATAGAAATATCTAAACTTGGCTGTAGTCCTAATGCTCACAAATCATTATTTGAGATATAAAACAGATCTTAATAATCCAATAATGAAAAAAGCTTACCTGCTGATTAAACGCTGAATTTCCACCTGGCATAGGTAAACTAGATGGAGCAACATGAAGTAAATCCAGAGGTGAACCTGGATTAGCGCTCTTATTTTCATTTGTGGAATAATTCCACACCAAGGCACTTGGACAACAAAGAGTTACAGTCTGCAAGCAACAGTACAAAACAGAAGTAATTTATTTTTCTGAACATGTGTGATAAACAATACCACCAATAAGAGAGTCCATGAGACTAAAATCACTTTCGCTCTAACTCTACAGTGAAAGAAACAAAAAGACAGGCTTATGCACAATTACATTGAAACACCCATTTGAGGAAATTCAACTACTATATTATTCTCCTTCTTATATAAAAAAATATTTAAATACATATGTGTTCAATTCCCTTTTGTATTGCTTTCACAACGCCATCAAAGAACAACACCAAAGGTTAATTTCAGTCAGATCCTTTCTGTGAAACATGAAGGGCTTTAGAAAAAAGAAGTGATTTTGGTGTTCAGCTTAGAGAAAGAAGCAGAGAGGGAGATGCAAATATTTTCCCACTTTGTTTCCTCAGAGAGCACTGCATGAGCCTTCTCCACATACAATCCAGCCTGCCTCCAGGCTCTGGACTTTGACAACTGTCATAAAGCAGCAGCTCTTAGAGAGGGAGCTGCATACCACGAAAAAGTACTGTTTTCCTGTGGGATGGTTGAGCACTGAAAGAGGCTGCCCAGAATGGTAGTGGTGATGTTAAAAATCCAGCTGGACATGGTTCTGGGGAACCTGCTCTCGCTGACACTGCCTGGGGAGGGCAGGGCGGACAACATCATCTGAAGAGGTCTCCGCTGACCTCACCCGTTTGTGATTTTGTGATCCCATGAACATCAGCACACTCCTGGTATCACCTCCAGGATATCTCCGTGCAGCCCCCAGAGAAAGACAACTGAACAGACAACAGCAGGAGGGTTGGAGGAAGTCTCACCAGGTCAGCACAGGGAAGGTAAACAACTGCAGCTCTTCATACAAGCCCTTTTTTGGAAAATAATTACTCTCTCAATAATACTGCTATTGCCAAGGAACAAGCACAAGTGAACAGTCTCTTCCATTACGCAGTTTTTTAAAAACCATGGAAGTTCATAAGGCAATATAAACTGCTCATAATTCTGACAAAACCAAAATTAAGCAGCCCACAGTGGCACCAAGCATCAGTGACAGGCTGAAAGAAGCAAGGAAAACCTCAAAGGTTAGAGCTTGCAGGAGTTAGGCGATGCTGTCGTTTGTCCAGCCACACTCAGCAGGCAGATGGGGTCTGGCAGAACCACACAGGTTCACTTGTGATGAGATGTGCAGACCGTTACTGCAACCAGAAACTCTCCACCACAGAGGGAAGGCTAGGCCATTCCTGGCAGCAGAGCTGCTCCTTCCCACAACAGAGGTGTAGCAGGCAACACAAGCTTCTCCAGGTGGCTCCACCATCATGCCTCAGCCAGTGTGCATAATCTACCCTCCCATTCATTCCAGACCTACTCAGTTCTCACCCTTAATGGACAGAGGTACATTCAAGCCACAACTAGAACAACCTCTCACACCCAAAACCCACTGCTTTCCAATAAACTGAATGGTTATAGCCTTGAAACAAAAAAACAAAGAGCCACAGAACATTGGCCTACCTGCAGCATACAACTAAGTCCATATACCAGTGGACGGTGTTGAGGGCAGGAGAGGAAATCTGAGCAGGCCAGCTGTACCGGGCTCACCACGGGACCAGGGGCAGTTGGACTTGGGACTGCCAGAGAAGGGTTACTTGGTCCAATAATCATATGAGGAGAATGTGCAGCTACAAGGTTAGGACCATCACTTAGCAATAAAGACAGGCGTCTGGCACAAAAATAAGCAAGGCGACGGGATAGGTAAGCTGACTGAACAAACTCTTCTGAATACTGAAATTTAAAAAAAAATGCATAGTTCACTACACAGTCTACTCCAGATATTCATATTTTTCAACAATCTAACATTGGACATGAATAAACTGGAAGGGATTGCCACCAATATTTAAGAGTCCAGAATTTAAAAAAAGAGAAGAGCAGCTCAAATGCAAATCTGTGCTTCTATCTCTTAAAAATTTCATCTGCCCTCCAGGACCAGTTACAGGTAACAGATTCCTTCTAGCTAATCAAGTTAAAGATCATAAAGCATGAACCTTTTAAAGGTGTTTATAAATTCCAAATACACATCATGCAATGTATTTCCATACACATCCTAAGTAAAAATGTTGATCTAAATTTTACCACCACAAATATAAAAATCATTTCACATGTACAAATCATATTTGTATTAATTTTGGCTTTAAAGCATGCAGATACCTGCAACATTAGCGGCAACAACAGCTTAAGAAGGTCATCATCAGTGGGCCTGATTTTTTCCAAAACATCCAGTATCCATGTCAAATACTCATGTCTCTCAAGCATTCCTTCCTTAAAGGATTTAAAAATAACACATCACATATCAACTAGGAACACTAAACAAGCAGGTGTGTAACTACAAGTTTTATTTCATTTCTGGGTTAGCTCTCATTGCCCATGCCAGCACAGAGCCAAAACCCTCAACCACCACCACACATGCAGGAACAAGCCATCCTCATGGCAGTCCTATGGACAGGGAAGCAATTGTGTACAACATCAACGATCTCTGCAATTCAAATTTAGCAGGATGCCTGACGTACTGCTGACAGCCAGACTCCCTCCCAGCAACCCTTCTGCCATTTCCATCCTTGAGTAGAAACAATGGGAGAGTTATTCTGGCCTGGAACAATGTGAGACCAAGCAGCCAGGCCACCACTCGGACACACATGGCTTGATGTACCATACTGGACTCAGCCTGATAACAATCATTAAAAACACCCTTAAAAGATGGAATGATGTAGAACAGAGAGTAATCTGAGTACATTCCTGCTACAGCAATCAAGCACACTTAGCAAATTGAAGTTTTTTCAGATAGCAAATCATTAAAATGAATTAGCATTTACAATTTATGTAAGTCTTATGACAAAAGGTACCATTAAGTTTTAAAATCGAACTTTCCAAGAATGGTAACCTAAAAAAAATAAAATAAATAAATAAATTTTAAATAAATAAACACAAACAAAAAAAAAAATCATGCACTTCTTAAAAGTATTACCTGAAACATATAAAATGACAATTTTTCATTATATTCCCACTGCTTCAGTGCTTGTTCCATCTCTTGAGGCATCACTACAGAACTGTTGCCTTGGCTGGAAGTGACATGATAGAACTCCGCAACCTTTGCCAGCTGCTCTCGAAGGTATTTGGTTATAATTTGAGTCCATTCTATAAAAGAAGTTTACAATTAGACACTTCAGGTGATAAAATGTTTCCTTCACAATGAGAATTGAAACAAACTTACATTGCCCTCATCACCAAAAATATTCCTCCAAAACATTAACCCTCAGCTGTGTAATATCGCACCTATTGTGAATTAATGGGCTTCTCACGTCTCCCCTGTGCACTGGTTTCAAAACATTCTCACGTGCGCAAGCAGCCTGCCAGCTTAGCATGACATAAAAAGCACTGACACAAGGTGTGCCTTTAGGGAATCACCTGTCTCTTTCATCAGATTTCAGCACTCAGCCACAAAACAGCCTTGAAATAGATAAAATAAATACACTTCATTACTTCCATCTGGACCTTTACTCCCCTCTTCCTTCCTCCTCCAAATACAGTCAATATAAAACTCAACAGGACTTCGAACAAGTAAAGGGATATAAAACCTTTCTTTCTGTAACCATCCTGAAACAGACAACTCCTCCAGATTTTGACACTGACAAGAACACAAAAGCTCAGGAGCAGTTTTATCAGGTCAGAGAGACCAGCACGGTGCAGAGGTCTGCAAGTAAGACTGATTATTTTTCCTTTGCCCTAGATAAGCCAGTAGGTGCTGTTCAGCAAATACACAAACCTACTAAAAATTATCAGTTTTTCTCTCTGCTTCAGCTGTGATTCTGTATTTAGCGTAGATTGGAGAACTTAGGGAACAAAAGTACATAAAGCTCTGGGAAAAGAGGAATTATTAGGAAGGTATCCCCTTAACAGTAACTGGAACAACCAAGGATATTTGTTGGTATCTCAGAGACAAACATTTGACAGAGCTGTATTTAATAAGCGTGCAGCACATTTTGGAAGCGCATACTCTTATGAATACATAACGCAGTTGCTTTGACAACACAAGCCTGATTATTGACAGAGTTACAGGAACTACACTCTTACACACAACTATTTTCACTGTTTACTACTTACCTCAGACATCAGCTAGTGCATTTATTCTTTTTTCCCTTTGCATCTGTAATTAGCAACTCTGGCATTTCTGTCAACGTACACAGACTATATGTTGAATGTTTTTCTATCCAAATCCACTGAAACTTCTGTGTGAAGCTAGGGCGCTTTAGTGTTTTCATAGCTCATTTTGTCTACATTTACTTCAAACGTTTGCTCACTTTTGGAAAAAGAATTCCAAATCCACTACCTCAAACTTATTTCACATGACAGCATGAAAGAATGATTTTCTCAAAGCAGTTACCAGTATCTCCGTGCCACTGAGCTAGAAACAATGCAACTGCCTTTCTGCTACCTGAGGCACAGATACGAAACATTCTGGGAACTGTCAAAGGCTGCTCAGTAACACACAACAAACTATTTCCCAGACAGCTCTCAGCAACCTTTGCAAAGCAGGAGATTCGGACAGATGACATAACCTCCAGTAAACTGTGTCAGAACACTTGCTGATGAAAGTCAGGCACCGTAGCCCACAGACACTCTTACTGGCTTTGTTCACCCTCGCTGTACAGTGGGTGTGCATGGCAGCAGCCTGAAGCAGAAGCACTTGCCTATACCCAACGCATGCAACCGCCTTGCATCTTCCCAAAAAGCATAAATTCCTTTTATTTTACAGAGCTACCAATCCCAGTCAGAGCAAACTAGGCCTAGATCAATTTATCACAACAGAGTGCACAACCCTAGCTTTCTTCACCTCCTTCTCACTACCCTTTCTCCCCCACAGCCAAGAAAGAGGGTGTTTAACTACACTCTAAGGAATGCATGTCCCATGCAAAGGAACAGCCCTGGTCTTGGCACACAGTATCACCATTTCAGTCCCCTAAAAGAGCCACAAGTGATCTCTTATAACTAGCAGAGCTACTTATGACAGATTGGGAAAGCATCAGCCCACTCTCACTGCCTGCTCCAAGCCTCTTGCCAGGGTCTACTCCAGAAAGTGCTTACGTCATTCAAGAGGAAAGGAAAGACAATCTGAGAGGTTGGAGAAAGGGGCTCTTTCAGCATCCCTTGGTGCAAAGGACATAAGAGGAATCTGAGAGAAGGAAAGAGCAAGCCACCCAGCCCCTCTCAGTAGTGCCAAAATAGCTCAAAGGAGCCTAAATTCATCTGTGTCAGGAGGAGCAGGGAACTGTGCTGATCTACCACCAAAACAACACTGACCTCACTTCAGAGAACGTAACCCAGCACAGCAGCCTCCCAGAGCTCATCCACCAATGGAGGCACCAGTCTGACTTGATACGGACACGTCTCTCTACTTTCTTGCCACCCCCTTATGTGGAATCCCCCTTGCTCCCTGTTTCTAAAAATCAGACTGATTTTTAAAAATACTTTTAAACTATCACCTAAGAACAAATATAGTCTGTTTGCTAGAAAACGGAAAACAGATTTTTGTGGATCTGACTAGGAACTCAGAGTGAAAATGAGTGCTACAAGTCTAAAAAATAAAATAAAATAAAAAACCAACAAACACCACAAACACAAACACCACAAAGCAAAGTTTGAAAGAAACAACAGAACAACTTGGCAGGAAGTAGACATTTCTCACAGCAGTACAGAGATGCTGCTAAGCAGCAATGAAACCATCTGAGCACAGTTATTTCAACGACAAAGAAGGAAAAGGTTCATTCCAGGCAGTAGAAGAGCTGTAAGTACCATGTGTAAATTGTGAGAGTAAAACTCCAGCTTTGACAATAAAGTTGCCTGGCACACCCACTCAGTGCCAGATCTTGTCATTAAAGGTCAGTACTTCAAATAAATACATTGGCACCTATGTTCTAATAAATAAGCTTTGAAATTCACACTTCATTCCAGGTTCTCTACATTAGCAGTTTTGTCCATTTCCTGGTAACATTTATCCCAGCACTCCTGCGATCCCCACAGAGACTGGTGTCAGCAGTGAAAATGCAGCATAGTCATCTCCTCAGATGCTGCCCCTGGAGACTCAAGGTGGAATCAGCTGGGAGGAGAAGCAGCCAACAAAGCAGTATTTATGCTGCATGGCTCTTTGTACTTTCTGACACGCATTTCTAAGTGAAATTGATTTAAAAGCCTTTTTTTCCCTTTCCCACTACAAAGATTCCTCTCTGGATACATAGTAACACCAAAGCTGTGAACAAGAAGAACGGGCCTCTTCAGTTAATATGCATTTTGACATTAGAGATGTTTATTTACCAATATTTGGGTCAGTGGCCTGGCGTTTCTTGATTTTAGCTTCAGAAATAGCAGCGTAGTAGGCACATGTCATTTTGATCAGCCATGCTGCTCGCAGCAGTGGCACAGAATATTTTGCCAAGTAAGCAAAAACATCTTCTTTTTTACTGAGAATAGGAACCTGAAATGAAACAGGAAGCAAGTTATAGCACACAGCCCAGACAACAGCTGGCACCTATGGGCTACCCCAGCCTTCTTCTGCCCAATCCCGTGCTACCGGGAGTGCGACCTGGAGAGCTACCTCTTCATCGACCTCAAAACCCACTATGCTTGACCTCACCTACTGTCCTGGCACATAGAAACTAAGAGACTTGGCAAAAAAAAAAAAAAAGATACTGTCCCCCACTCCCTCAGGTTTCATCAGGCGCATCCTTCCCCAGCTCAGAGCTGCCTGTAGGCCACAAGCAAACCTCTCAATGCAGCCAAAGACATCCAAAGCACAGAAATATCCTGCATGCTGATCCTCAGAACCTCTGGAAAATGGAGTTATATCAAGGTTTTGCGGTGACAGTTCAATTACACAGACACTGCCAGTCTCATGGGTGTCCCCGGTGCAGAGGAGTCTATGATAACCAGAGAGCACCAGGAAACAGTCTGGCCAGCTTAATACTGCCTGCAGTAACCACACACATGGCAGAGCAGCTGGTCCCAAAAGACCTACAGGTAGAGTCACCTACTCGGTCACAGCAATCCTTACACCTTTCTGCTTGAAGGAAGAATAATTTCTAAATGCATTTTAAAGTAACATATATGAGACCAAGACATTCCAAACCCAATGGAAACAGAAGGGAGTAGAGGTACAAATGCTACACTTACTGTCCCCTCCCAAAAAGTCCTCATTGCTCCTCCAGGCAAATTCAACCTTTTTAACAGTGTGCTTGGACAACAGAGGGGCATCAGTGCTGAAGACAGCAGCAAACAAAGCACCCACCCCTTCCTGTAATGTTCTTCAGTGGTCAGTCTAGGGACTCCACAGAACTAGTTGCAGTATTCTTAACATCCTTTTTTACTGTTATCAGCAAGTTTACACTTCTGATTATTAAAAAAAAAAAAAATCTTTAAATAATGAAAGAAGTAACCAGCACTTCTAGTCACAAAGTTAACCTCTCAGAATGTTAGAGGGAAACTTAAGGTGGTGGCATGCTTGCCACACCAAAGCTTGTTTTTCTGGTGGCTTTACTGGTAGCAAAGCAACACCGGTTCTTCTCCAGTTGAATGGCAAAAGGCCAAAAACAGGTGAAACTTGCACCTTCTGTTATTTTGATTCACTTAAGTTCAACAGTCTTGGAATAAGGGTTCCCTGTTTCAGTTTAATTTATACTCAGAATAAATCCCAGATACTGTAAGATTAGCTGCTTGTACACGGAGCTTCAGGAAAAGAAGGCATGAATAACAGCACTTTTGTTACTGTGTTCTAGACACTACCTTGGATGAGCTTTAACAACCATTTCAAATTTATCTTGTACTGCTGTTCTGAACAGTGTGCAGGATCCAAAATGGTAGCTCAGAATTGCCTTTTCCAGTTATACAGACACTGCTATGAAGCAGCAAGAATTCTTTGTAATTGAAAACTTAACTAAGAATGCAACTAAGACTGTTTAACAAAGTTTGGTAACACAAATACAAATTTAAATGTGAAGAGTACGCAAAGGGGTTGGAGTTATCAGGCAGGTTTTTTAAGTATGCATGGGCTTCCTAGCCAATTATTTCTTTGCCAGACACAAGCATTTCTGTAAACTATTCCTTTGCTTAAGAAAGAGAATGTATGATGGGAAGCATACAGGCAAAGAATCTGGCTGTCAAAAAGATGAACATGCTTAAGCCAAAATGCAGTCATTCAACGGAACTTTTTACCAGCTAGATCAGAAGTTCCCTTTGCCCAGGCACCCTCCTTGCAGAGAACACGCCGCACAGCAACAGCTGCCTCCAGCACCACTTCACACACAGCACATTCAGAAATACTGTACCTGCTCTTACAGCCCAATTCAGTACAATCCCACACCCAAGAAATAGAGGGAGAAGCATTCTGATACCTTTTTTGCTAAAAGAGTCAGTGGTTTACTTCCTGCTAAATCTGTGAACCAATTGTGAATTGCACTCTGAGACCGAGCAGTAACCAGCCAGTAGTTGTCTTTGGCATTTACTTGCGGTTTCTTCTTTCCTGTGTCCGGGAAAGTGTTAAGTTTCAGCTTTTCCGCTAGTATGCTGCTGAAGTAAGCACCAATCTGGTGGGGAAAAAAAGCAAACATACATGACAACCCAGTAAAAAAGCATCTTATCATATATTAATGCATGAAGGATTTCCACCTGAATAGATGCAGTCATCACTCTAGTCCAGGCTATCAATTTAATAAGATTGCCCTTTAATACCCCACAGCTAGGAGATGGGGATTCATGACATTAAGCACCCATGCAATGCTTCTGCATTATCGCTGTAGAAGCTACAGGTGAGCAAGACCAAGCTCAGAAATACGAGACACACAGCTGACACGACGGATCACTCTGAATGCCCAGAGTGACATATCCCTCCAGCAGGTGAGTGTCTCAGACTTGGGCCCCGATTCAGCATATTCTAAGAGTGTCTCAGAACATTCCTTCCCTTCTATACTTCACCATACCATAAAGTGCATAAATACACACTTCTCACTTCTGTTTACAACTAACTACACTGCCACAGGAACCCCATTCATTATCTTTCCATCATCAGTGCCATCAGGTAAGAGCTCAAAGATACGAGTCAACTGGGTAATATTCTGACTTCTGTTCAAAATACCTCCACCGCCACTCCATATCTCAAGAATGAAAAGCTTCAGAAGATTTGCTTCCCCAGTACTTTCAATCCCAAAACAGCAGGAAAAAAAGAAAACAATACAGGTTTTACTTCTCATATAAGCTTATTTACCTTTCAAAATTACTGTAAGAAAATTTAATTTTCAGGCCTGTCAGTAAGAATAAACTGTTTGATTTTCTAATAAATATATTTATCGCGGGGTAATTTTAAAATATATAAAAAGCTTTTAGAAGATACTGAACTTACTTTGATAATTCTACACTTAAATCCTCCAAGTAACTACAAGTACTTCCTTGCAAATTTCTGTTCTACTTTTCAGACAGTTCTGTTCAATAGTCAGAACATGAATAATTAAAATATAATACTGAAAGTGCCTGCAGGTAACAATTACAGAAAACAAAATCAAAAGAATGTTAACAGGAAAACCTTTAACATTTCAGCAATAGCAACCCTGTTATTTACTTGTAACTCTCCTCCTGCTAAAATAAAAGAGCATCACTGTATAAGTAAATTCACATTTTCCAATAAGCTGTAAAGTGTTATTTGTTTTAAAAATCAAACAGCAGGAAATTACTTTGTCCGAAAACATTTTTATAAGCTTCTTGATAACATTCTCCCTCAAAACTGATCTGGGCAGATCCCTCAAAGAAATACAGGATGGGGTTTTTTTCTAAGCAGCTATTATCTTCAATTTGGAAGATAGTAACTAATATTTTAGTGATTTTTACTGCTTTTTTGTATCTTACACTTCTTTCACTCTTAAAAAAAAAAAAATCTAAAAAAAATTAAAAACCAAACAAACAAACAAAAAACACCACAGGAGAGCTAAGCTAAATTTTAATAAATAATCCAAAAATATACTTCCAAGAGACCTGGAACACAGTGACCAGTTTTTCCTGGCAGAAAACAGTCTGATGACACAGATACAAGACCAAAGCAAGTTAAAGATGTATAAATACTAGGGACTTCCACAGAAAGAGTCGTGATTGTAGGTGAAGCAAATAAAAGAATAGGAGAAAAATTAATGTCTCTTCTCTGATGAAATGTGCTAATTATGTTTTGTCTTGGAATCCGTGTTTTCCTCTGAAGACTGATAACAGTAGCAAAAACACAGCTCAGCATGCTTACATTAGTTCTGTAATTAACTTTAATATGAAGATTCCCAACTAGAAAGCAAAGCAGTCAAGAACCAAGTACAACCACTGCTAGCCAGGTTCCAACTTCAGTGAATACGCTCAGACTGAAAAGCCCAGTCTTACCTTTGAGGCATTAATTACAATATTTCTAGCAGATCCATGCTCATCTCCAGAGAAGGCAGGCTGATTACTGAAGCCTTGCTTTACATTCACTGCAGTAAGTTCATCCTGCAAAGAGTGTACCAAGGGCAAAAAGTGAGATGACAATTTAAAAAGTCACATCATTCAGAGAAGCATGTTTTCACACAGAAAATTTATGTATTTGCTAGTATGTTACACTCTGCATTCACCAGAAACCCCCAAAGCACTTTGCACATTCACAGGATTTCAGCAGAGGAACACAATGCCATTCCTACACTCCAGTCCCCATTAAGTGTTTGCCTTACTACAGGCTTCAAGGCCACAACTTGATAAAGATAGCACTTGTTTTGCTTACAAAGGGTTGCTTCTCATGAGAAGGGCAGCAGAAAGCAAGACCTTGGCAGCCTCTGTAAAACCTGGAGTGCATCCAGTAACCAGTCCTAGATATCCCACGTGAAAGTGGTACCAGTGATCAGCCACCATGACCAGTGGAGGGTGAGCAGCACATCCTCCTCTTCTCGAGATACGCTGGGATCAACAGAACCACCTGCATCACTCCGCAACAAAACACTGCTGCACACCACCAGTACCCTGTGTGTCCCATCCCCCAGCACAAAAACATTTTTGCATCCTTGTTTTGTTAAAGTTTAAAATGTTACTATTTCAGTTTGTGGCCCCACTCTACCATTTGAGAATATCTACTAAGGTAAGAAACACAGCATCTCTAGCAGAAATATTGTGAGTGAACATCTGTCCCTGTTGCAACTAAATCCACTTCTTCAGAGTTACTTTCACAGTGGAAGTATTACTAGCCTACAACACTATCAACACACCTTCATTTTGTGGCTTATGTGTATTAAAGCAGGCTTAGCTGGATCATATTTGCAGCAAGAATGCAGAACAGACAGAAGTGGGGTCAGTAGCATTAGGTGCAAACACAGACCCAAGCCTTCATGAACATAGAATACAATTTCCTAATTGAGTCCCATCCTTCCCTCTCTTCACTCTGTATCTTCACCAAAGTTAATATCCTTCCATGGAGGCTGTGCAGTTTATTTACTTTCTCAGAATCACATGCCCATCGGACTGAGGTTTACATACACCAGATGAACAGGAACTTGGCTTGTTTTTCATAGATCAGCTAGGTTGGAAAAGACCTTTAAGATCATCAAGTCCAACTTTTACCC
This sequence comes from Psittacus erithacus, assembly GCA_009867235.2. Lineage (NCBI taxonomy): Eukaryota > Metazoa > Chordata > Aves > Psittaciformes > Psittacidae > Psittacus > Psittacus erithacus. The sequence continues at coordinate 68,453 of WYDI02032945.1, forward strand.
CAGCACTGCCAAGTGCATCACTAAACCATGGCACCAAGGCCTCATCTACACATCTTTTGAACACTTCAGGGGCAGTGACTCCACCACTGCCCTGAGCAGCCTGTTCCAAGGCCTGAGCACCCTCTCTGTGAAGAAATTGTTCCCAATATCCAGTCTAAACCTAACCTGGTGCAGCTTGAGGCCATTACCTCTTGTCCTATCCCTTTTTACTTGGGAGCACTGCCCAGCCACATCCTGGCTTCATCCTTTCAGGTAGTTGTAGAGAAAGATAAGGTCCCCCCAAGCCTTCTCTCCTCCAGATTAAACTCCCCCAGTTCCTTCAGACATTCCTCATCAGACTTGCATTCCAGACCCCTCACCAGCTTTGTTGCCCTTCTCTGGATCCACTCCAGCACCTCAATGTCTCTCCTGTAGCGAGGAGCCCAGAACTGAACACAGGACTTGCCTTGCTTTCCTTTATCTCCCTTTGCAAAGAAGGCACAGATCACCCCCAGGGAATCACTTATTTGCCAGCAAAGATACTGTACAGAAGCTCAAGCTGTCCATGGACCACTGGCTGTGGGTGAAGTACTGAAACAATTCCTGACATGACTCTGCAATAACCTACGAAAACAAAGAGCAACTGCTCTGCAACAAGCAAATAAAACAGGAGAAAATAAAGTGTCATAATTTTATTACTAGGTTTTATTACTAGCTTTGGGCAACACACCTCCCCAAAAGCAGCAACCCAGAAGCTTCCATTCAGTTTATTCTCTTACACTTTGTCACGCCTTTTGTTTTTCAGTATTTTTGTAAAGTTGGGGAGTAACACAGAAGACAGTAACGTATTTAGAAGAAATCCAAGCTCTGTAGGGTTTATGAAGTTAGTGAGCCTCATCTGAATTTTAAATGAAATCAACAAGAAGTGCTGGAACACTCCTCCACCCACACCACACCAAGAGAGCTTTGAAAACACAGATAAAGGCAGAAATGAAAGTGATCAAAGAGATTATAAGCAAATAAATAAAAGGTAAATTGCAAACAGATGGAGATACAAGTTAATACTAGTGCCATTTCTATGTATGACCCCAGTTCTATTATCTTTAAACTTCTTTGACAAAAGCTGTCCAGATACCATTATGCTAAAAATGACTAACCATATGTTGTACTATTGTATCTACCACTACTGCAGGAACAAGCTGCGGATGGACTGGCAACACAAACACATCAGTGTTTTGGTTTTGCCTGGCTCAGATTATTAGCTTAGATTTCCCCCTGCCTTCAGCAGTAGTTCAGAAATCTTACACAGGGAACATAGCACAGTTGCATAACCAAACACAAACCAGAAATGAAATGACACGTCATCTGTGAACACACTGCACAGAGATACCTTTACCAACAAATTAACAATAAAACAGATGCTCACAGGAGCTCTCATTACATCTCACTTAGGCCAGCTCCATTAACAGCTCAGGGTCATGTTCCGAAACTACAGCTGTCCCCTACCTAGCAAAGGGAAAAGTTTCCTGGACAAATGACCAGCTGTGCTAGCACAGCTACATTGTACAATACTGAATGTACGAGGGTTAAGCCTGCTTTCACTTGCCTTGATTTGCAAGCCCTTTCCTTATGAGAGGCACAGGCACCATACACTGCTGTCACTAAGTGATGCACTCTGCACCACAACATGCTGGACCCTCTGGGCTCCTGCAGGGATGTCAAGCTTCCTTTCAAAATGTCAAGCAGGCCCCAAGCAAGCCCAATCAAGGCTCAAAATCCTTCTGAGATTTTAAATGGCCAAATCAAAACCAGGCCCAAACTGTGCTAATTTGTTTCAGAGAGAATTTTGATTGTTTTGTGTGGGATATTCAAGACCCACCTGCAGCACTCTATTTCTGAATGCAACATGTACAGACTGATACCTTTACAGAAAGAAAGACAGCTAAGTTCAGGCCTACAATCTCAGGAGCTGAGCAGCACCAACTTCTGTGCGAAGGCAGATCCCCTGCTTAAGCCTGCATGCGTCACCTCACTCCATCATAGCTCTGACCACCATAAAGCCTGTTCTGAGGAGGCCACCAGTAGCACTTACCCAGCCAGCTGCAGCCAGGGCACTCAAACTCAGACTTGAGAACAAATGAACCGACCATTAGGATCAAGCATTGGGGCATTATTGTCGGTTGTTCTGTACAGTATAGCTCCACATTAATTAACAGTGATGAGCTCTTTCAACATAAGCATTCTCCTGCTTCCTTATTAGTGCAGCAACACTCACTGCAGCACCACACCAATAAGAAAAAAGCAGAAATCTAATTCTGACATCTGAGCTGAGCAAACAGACAATGTACAGAGCTACACAGGCACTATCTGACAGTCAAAACCAAGGAATCTTTGAAAGACATTCTTTTTCTCCCTGACCTCAAAAATTTCCTTCAACATTAAACTCATGAAAGCAACAAAACAGATCTTTTTAACCAGTCGTTACTTTCAGATCCTCTCACATACTCCATCTTTTGTTTTTTGATTACAACAGGGCTCTTACTTTCAGCAGCTTGGAGCAACCATGGCGTTGGTGTGGAGACCCAAACCCTCTGCAGGAAGGTCCAGGATTTCATCCTGCAGTGTAGCTGCTGCAGCACAAACATTCCACTCCCAATCAGTTTACACTACCAAATGTTAGGCTTGGTTTGAACAAGAAGATCAAAAAAGTAACTCCCTAAAAGAGACAGTACAAAATCCCATGCTAGTTACAGATTACTGAACAAGATGTATTGCATGATGAAGAGAGGAATAACAACACTTAGAGGAGCATTATCCAGTCTGAATCAGCAGCTCAGAAGTCACAAGCAAGGATTAGCGATACACAAAAGCAAGCTGCACCAAAGACTAGGAAAGACGACATACGACATAAAGAGATACCTAGAGGACCCAGAAAGACTCTAGGTCCTGGCATGAGGAGGCCAATACTGGAGACACCTCTCTGACAGAAATTTCAGCTGCTTTACCCATTGTAATCAGTGGTCTGGGCTACCAATGACTGTAGATGTTGGAGAACTGAGCCTTGGAAGGGTCAAACCTGTACACTATGTGCAGGGAAGGTGATTAAATTTCTTCTGTCCAAAGGCTGTATCTCAGCATAAAATGATGTCAATTGTGCTTTTTTGTGCTTTGAAACTGAATTAAACCCAGCATAAAAGCATTACTCACAAGTAAAGTCATCAGAATCTGGCCCTGATGATATGGTACATTCAATGGTTATATCTTTGGCTTGTAATAAACACAGTTTGCATTAATTTTATCCATCTTAGGGAGATGGTAACGACTCAGAGCACAGGAAGCATTAGAAGAAAAGCCGATTCTAACCCTTGCAGGCTGCTCCTGCAAGGGTTTGATTTCCAGCTCTACCTTTGCTCCACAAGCAGCAGCAGCAGGGATTGCTGATTATACAGAGAAACTGTGTGCAAAGCACTGCCCAAGATTCAAGGAAAACACTAACTTTTTCCTAATCTTTCTCTTTTAGAGCAGTACCAATTGTTAAAAGACAGCCTCAGCAGGCAACTGCACTCCAGCAGAAGCTATGTGCTATGCAAGTTGAAGACTTCCCTTCCACCACTCCCTCATTTTTGCGGAGAGCATTTTGCACCCAGTGGCAGCATTCATGGGCTGAGAATTACCCACAGTTTTTCACAAGGGGACCTTGAAAGGACACAGATTTCCACCTGGTGCTAAGGTGACAAGGCTTGGGAGCATGACAGCCCAGGGTTCCTGGAGGTACCAGCTCCTAGCAGGGGGGGCACTTAGAAAGGCACAGGGCAACAATCAGCAACACCAAAGTCACCAGGCAGCCCATTCCCACCTCTAGCAGGACCTGTAACCCTGCATTTGTCTTCTTTTCCAAATAACAGAGAGACCCCATCAGCCCAAAGGCTGAAAGGACACAGGGCCGTGTCCTGTAAATGCCCCATGCAACATGCATTAACACTTCACATACATACACGGAATGCAGACTTTCCCCAAGCCACATTTAAATCAATTACACTATGGCAAATAACAATGAGCCTCTTGCAGCTATTTTTCTACTTACTAATGCAACCACGAAACATATTTTAAATATTAACCATCTGGGCATTTGCCACTTCCATTCTTATTGTCATGGGCTGCATATTTATAAATATGTCTGCAAGAATCAATCCACCACCTGACTAAAAATATTCAACAGTCCAGAGCTAAAAATTCATCTCTATATATTGTCATAGTTGAGTTCAGGTGCAGTTCTGGAAGCCTGGTCACAATCACACTTTAAAAATACACGTTAGAGAAATATTTCTAGTTACCATAATCATCAAGTTTGTAAATATGAGTAGCAGCACAAGGTGAAAAGACAGAAAGATGTTAGAGGCAAAAAAAAAAGAGATATGTGTCAAAGGCTTAGCAATGCACTTGAATATGCATCTTTTACTGTGTGTTGTGGAAGCTCCTTTCAACCAGCACTGACCAACAATCACTCTTTGGTAAGTGCTCTCCAACCTAAGAGAACCAGATGATAATGCTCAAAGACTAACAAATTACTCTTAATTAGCCTCCTTGCTGGAAGTCTCAACAAGATGACAACAGACTAAGAAGACTGAAAAGCACAGAGAGCACTACATGGCTGTCCTATTGTACTTGCTCCATTTAACTGGAGTTCATCCTCACGGTCTGCCTGTTGACTTCTACGGGCTCCCAATTCACTGTGACGGCAAGGAACACCAGAAGAATGTGACATCCCAGGCCAAGCACACAAGAGGTGAAAGTATTTGCCACAGACAGCTTCAAGTACAAGTCACAACATGGTACACTGGGCAAACCTCAGAACCACCCATTAACATTGCTGGGAGACAAGCCATCCACAAAACCCTACCAGAGGCTTCTTTTCCCCACCTATGGAAGGCCAGTGGCCAAGAAGCAAGACTGGGGAGCCAGGACAGGGACAGCCTACAACTAGCACGGCTGCTTCACTAGCCATCCCACAGTGTTCGCCTGAACCACACTTGCTCCCAGCACTGACTGACAGTGGGTCTCCATGGGTTTGGCTGTGGTACCCAGGAGTAGGACAGACACAGCCTGACACAAGAGTACAAGCTACAGCTCTGCTCACCTCCACCATGTTTTCAGGCACATTTCCCAATCTACAAACCCCCCCAGACCCTTCATTCCTCCAACTACAGGTCTCTGCTGTCAGGTCAGAAACACGGGCGGGCAGCTTAGTGGGCCCATGCTTGCCTCAGCCAGCAGCACCTCTCATCCTCCGGGCAGCCCGTACCCTCCACGAGCCAGGGTGCCCCTCATGGGCTGGGAGTACCCCTCACAGCCCCTGCCTGTCACGGACTGAGATGCACCTCATGGGCCAGGGCACCCCTCACGGCTGCGGCCCGCCCCTCTGAACTCACAGCCGCCCCACTGGGCGAGCCCGGGCGCTGAGGCCGCGGTGGCAGTGAGCGAGGCCGCGGTGGCAGTGAGCGAGGCCGCGGTGGCAGTGAGTGGGACCGCCTCCCCCACCACGCCGCAGAAAATGCAAGTCAGCGGGCGGCTCCGCGGCCGCTCAGCGCCGTCCAAAAGTTTCGGGGGAGGCGCCGGGGCCGGCAGGCGCGGGCGGCGGCCCGCCACGGGCAAGGGGCTGGAGCGGGGCTGGCAGCCGGGCCCCGGCGCCGCGGGGGCAGGGCGGACGGTCTCACCTCCTTCTGGCGCGGGTCCTGCGGGTAGACGTCGGGCGGCCCCAGGCGCGGCCGCTTGAGCGGTCTGTGCTCATAGCTGAGGAGCCCGAAGGCGGCCATGATCGCTCATGTTCGCCGGCGCAGCGGGCGGGCGCTGGAGCAGGCTCCGTGCTCCTGGGAGCAGCACTCAGCAGCTCGCCCCCCGCCGCGCCGAGGGCGGGCTGCGCGGCTGCGGACGGCCGCGGGGGTGGCGTGGCGTGGCTCGGCCCACCCCGCCCCCCTCCCCTTCCCTTGGCAGGTGCCGGCAGGGCCGTCCGAGCCCTCACACAGCTGCACAGCGGAAGCCCCCGCGCTGCTCACCACGGCAGGGGGATAACTTGGCCGAACACCGCACCCTAGGCTGCGGCCGACAACCCCCGAGCTGCCCTGGGGGAACGGCGAGGAGGGGCCGGGGGCAGGAGGGCAGCACTGCCCGCCCGGCCTAGAGAGGAGAGGTGCCGGGCAGTCCTCCGCGGGGACCGGAGCGGTTGGACGCTCTCCCTGAGAGCCGCTTTAGCCGCAGGACGCGGCACCGGCGTATCCACCCTGTCTGTCGTCTGTCCCCTTTTTTAATACCGTTCATTTTAGCGGGTGCATAATTCACTAGGTGAGAAAACCGCCGGCTGCAGGCGCGGCCGGCCCACCAACCCCCCGGCGGCGAGGAGGCCGTGGCGCAGGAGAGGCGGCTCGGCCTCCCTCTCGCTCCCGCCGGCCCTCCCCGCCGCTCTAAGGCGCAGCCTGCCACTCGGATTCCCAGAAGGAGCTTCACGTCCCGGGTGCTCTGGCTTCAGAGGAGAAGAGTGCAGAAGAGCCTCGCCAATTTTCACCCACCCATCTCCCCGGGCACAGCCCCTCACTCTGCTCCAGCGGCGCAAGGCCGAAGAGCAAAGGGCACCCGTACCCTCCTGCTGTACTGCCTGGGATCTGAGACATCCCGATCCCACTCCCAGAGGTGCCAAAACACTGTGGAGAGTCACTGTGCTGCTCTGTCGGCAACGATCATGTCCCTTTGGGATGCAGCCTTGGGTGGCGATTGGAAGAGTCACTTGGCCCGTCTCCCATGCGCTGCACCTCCCCGCACGAGGCAAAGGAGACACGCTGCTTCCCTGATTCCCAAAGGATGCTCACAGGGGCCAGTTCCTACTACCCAAGAGGACCCATCAATCCCAGTGGATCAGCCAAGCACAGGAAACGTGATGTCAACAGAGGCTGCAGTTTCTGATTAATGAATCTTAAAGCTTTAGGGTTCCTCCTTTTTCCACCATGCAGGCGGATGTCTGTACTTGCCTACCTTCTGCCTGCCCTACTGGAGCATGGCTGCAGTCTCGCAGCTTGCAGTTATTGCTCTGCTACAGAGAACACACTTCTCCCTCAGTATAGGTGCCATATCCTTAGACACAGGAATGGAAGGTGCATTCTGTCATAGCACTACAGCAAGCAACCATGAACACTTTTTTTTTTCTCTCCTTTTTACCCCTTATTTGTGCCAGACTCTCTTCTTGTGCTACATCTCTGGGACAGTACAAACACAAGCTACTTTGGAAATACCAGATTAGATGTTTGCAATTAAGTCAAAATAAAATTAACAGCAGCACTCTACAAATTGAGTTTATGTTCAAATTTAGCATGGACAAGAGCAGGAAATATAGTCAAACCACATTTCTTTTGTCTCTAAGCAATTCTGTAATCAAACCACAGATAACATAAGCTGAGGCTGAACATCTATTGCAATAGCAATAAAGTATGATAGTAATGCCCTACACTGACTCATATTTGTTATACATCTATTTAAATCTGCACCACTTTTGGTTACTGGATTGCTTTTCATGCATCCTGCTGTGTTGCTCACCAAAGGCAAGAATCAACAAGCCTGAGATCTCCAAACTATAAAATCCAGCTCTGAGCTGCCTTCCTTGGCAGGTTTATCAGATATTTGTATGTGATCCAAGGGCATGCTCAAAAGACCAGCTGTGTTTGTCAGTTCTTTTTCTTCACTCTGCAAGTAGATAAAGCCACTTTAGAGCTTTTCACAAGTTCCACTGGCATGCTAGATCAGTGTTGTGATCCCTGGCTTTGGAAAGATTAATATCATGCATATTTTAAGGTAGTATCACTATATTTTATTCCCAAGACTTTGTCAAACACATCTGGATTTATTTGAACACACAGATCCCAGTTTTTTGGTGTGGTTTTTTTTGGTTGGTTGGTTGGTTTGTTTTGGTTGGGTTTTGTTGGGGTTTTTTTGTCATGCAGAATGGTCTGACAATCTTGGACATTATTGGGTTATTTACTAACGGATAATCATTTGCCTCATATGTTTTAGAAGAGGGAAGATGTTACAAAAAGCTGACAAAATTTCACTGAAGGATATCTTATTTCCTAAAACTGCCAGTCTTTAACTTCAGAGAGCATGAGCTTTTTTTCCTATACTTGTTTGATAAACATAGTGGGCTAGATATCAGGAAATACTATTTTAACCACCCAGAAAGCAACATTGTATTACTGTGCAAACGCAAAGAGACTCTGTCAGATCCTTCCTTAATGTTCACTGCAGAATCAACAGCGAGAGTTAGAAAGGGGCTTGTACCATCTGACAAGGCATACATACTGAATTGTTTTCAAAGAAATGTAGTCAGAATCCATAGCTGACAATAACTGTTCCAAAGAAAAGTTACCTCAGGGCAAACTCCAGGGCAATTTTCCGCTCTAACATCTAGCTTGTCTGTGCATGGCACTATCTCTAGTCTGATTTCATCTCTGCTTACTTCACACCACCAGCGCTGCCTGCCCTACCACAAGATTCAGCAAAGCCCCCTTGGTGCTGACTGCTGCTGCTTCACCATCTCTGCTTTTCCAAGTGATTCTGAAACATTTTAACTCATTTAGAAAACTAGGTAATTTTCCATGGCATAAACTACTGCTCCATACTAAAAGGCTACCAGTAAACTGACTCTTGAAAAAAGTAGCCACCAAAACAGGTAAATGCAATTAATTCCTCCTCCCTTCCCCTCCCCCCCCCCATCACATTCTTCCTAGGACATGGTCTTTTTTACATGCATATGTTCAAGTCTGTTCCTTTTGCTGGTGTTGTGCTGGTGACAATCACACTGAAATATTATAGTCCTTCAGGAAACAATAAATGCATTCCACTCAATTATTCAAAATAATCTTCAAAAAAGAGCATTTCCCCAGCACTGTGCACATGTAAGCTCTGTGGTGATGGGCTCCAGTGATACCACAGTGTGCCATCTTTTGGTTATGCATGACGATCACATCATGAACCACAAAAAAAAAAGTCATTTGTCTGTTTTGTCTGTACACAGCCTTGTTCATTTTAATTCCAAGATTATCTGAAAACCTCTAGTTAAACCAGATTCAGTTTTTAAGCCTAACCGATATAATACTCTTAAATCATTTAAAGACTATTCCTGCAATGGATATGCATCCAGTTAAACCACTTTCTAAATTGATCTGGTTAGGGGAAAAAAAAAACAAAAAACAAAACAACCCAAACCTTGTGTTTGCCGAAATACAGGCAGTCGATTGGTTGATGCAGGCACCTGCGATTCTAGTCCTAACCGAGGCCCCGACAGCGCCACACTCAGGGAATGGGTTACTTTGTGCCCCTGACTGGCTTATGTGAAGAGCAAGGCAGTTCCTCCCCCAGGGGTTGCTTCACCCGCGTGAGCGGCAGGGAGCCAGCCTGCTGCAAGCATGGGGTTATAATGGGGGTCTTCTGTACAGAAGTAAGAGAAAACATGGTTGTGTATATTTGAAACCTGAACTTAAATGCTTGTCTGAGCATCCTACACAACACAGCCAAAACAATGCAATATATTAACAGACAAACTGCCTTTGCCAGGGAATGCTGTGAGAGGGAAAAGCAAGTGCCCAAATGCAACCAAATACTGCAGAGGGGGCCTCCTAGCTTAATGTGTTAACTGTGCCATTACATTACAAGCAAACATCCACAAAAAAGGAAAAACGCACAAAAAATTAAAAATAGCAGAGCAGCTCAGCATTGCTAGCTTTAGAGGAAAACCTGGGAAAATAAAACCTTCTGAAAACTTCCTTTTCTGAGATAATCAGATGTGGCAGCCAAACCTGTCTCTGAGATCTGCTGCTTACCCTATCAGGCAGGGGGCTGGAGAGAGCAGAGCACTCATCGAATTACAGAGATCTGTAATCTTAAACCCTTGTTATCAAGTGACAGAAGGCACTGAAACATTCTATAAACTACTCTGTTTTCCAGCTTGTTTTACAAGATCAGTGCACAAGCTAAAGCCATACAGAAGGGGACAAGGAAGAAGAACCTTTACAGCATCTTTCAGGAAGTGTGTGCATCATAGAGGTCTGCAGCTGAAGCTCTCCAAGGAGAGAGCTCTGGCCGTAAGCAGGGCTGGCTGGGTGCCTGGTCTCTCACTGGGGAGCTTGTCTGTTTGCCATGCTGATGAAGAACTTGTCGCTGCCTTGCTGAAAGCTGTGTCCCTCAGAGGACTCACACACCATCATGCCAGCCCAGCAGAAGAAAATAATCTTTTGCATAGCTGGGGTGCTGAGCTTTGCTTGTGCACTGGGGACGGCGGCAGCCATCGGCAAGCAGCTGTGGGTTAAGGGGACAATCCTCTGCAAGACTGGAGCCCTGCTTGTCAATGCCAGTGGCCAGGAGCTGGAGAAGTTCATTGGCGAAATCCAGTATGGGCTTCTCTATGGCGAGCGTGTAAGACAGTGTGGGCTCGGGGGGAGACCCTTCCAGTTTTCATGTGAGTAATAATAGCATTTGAATTATTTAGCACCATACTGCTGACAGCTAGGGGAACAGAGAGATGCTGCCCCAGCATCCTCTTGCTCACACAGAGCCTAACGACCATGAAATATGCTAAAGCAAATGCTGCTGTTAGTGTTCTGATCTCCAGGTACAAATAACTTATTTTCTGATACTAGTAAAGTCACACTCAGATTTTCAAACAATCTAATTTTCAGTTACACAGATATCTTCATTGTAAGACATACTAATACTTTAAAAAAAGAGTATTCCTGGTTTTTGGTTAATCTTTATCATCTTCCTGTGTATGTGTGTCAATATTATGTCCTCTGTGCCATCATGAAAGAATGAACTAATCTAGCAGAATCTCAAGAAAGAATTGGGGCATAGATATGCTCAGCTGCTGTTGAGAAACAAAGCAGCCGCATTAACTGGAGGAACTGCTGGCTGATGCTAGCTGACATGCAGTCAGCAGTTCTGCAAGTCAAACTTGGTATCTGACATACAGAATTTTATCAAAGATGGTTAACAACAATTTTGCTTCACATGTAATATAATGTGTTCATTTTCAAGCATGAGATTAAAAAGAAAATGATCAAATGAATATAGCTTGTACATAGCAGCACATTAAACAGTTAATAACAGCCATTTGTTCTATGTACAGTACACCACCTGAAGTTACTACAGAACTGTTTAGAAGCATTCTACTAAAACAGCACTGATAAATTGCTAATATAAGTCATTTAAGGCAGATAATGTTACCAGATTAGGTATCAAAATATTTATTATATTTTTCCAAAGTCGTAGACCAAATTAATTTGATATTAAGATTTTCCATCGCTAATTAAATTCCACTGCTAGTCTATTTATAGAGATGAAGTTCTGTCCATCACTTTGTTTGCCACCACAGTGTGCAGGTGTTCGGCTATAGGCTGGGGTGAATTTTCAGAGGGGCAACTAAATCCCAAGGAATTAGTTTTCTGCTGTAGGTGAAATTGCTGTGAACTACAGCTGACAAAGCCACTAGCTATAAACAGCTTTGTGGCTGCTATTTGTCTGGGTTCCATACAGCAGTTTGTTTTGACCTGGTGCACAAGGCAGGACTAAACCCAACCACCCAGATAGCCCCCACACCAAAGCAGCCACAGGTGAGAGCTCACTGGCTTCCTTTTCTAATAATTTTCTTTCCACATATTTGGTATTTGAATATTTTTAAACCATTTCATTGATGTGCCTTGCATTCAGCCTCTCATATGTACATTTCATCTTGTTATGGCTGAAATATTTTAATATATTGCTAGTGTGATTGCAGCAGTTATTTCAAAAGTATTTTAATTTTGTGGGCAGTGTGAATTAATATTACAGGTACCGGAGAGAACACAAATGCACAGCTTGTTTGTGATGATTTAAAATATCAATCATCATGCATTTTTAAACATCTCACAGTGCTACATACAGGTAAGCCCTGGATCTGTGAAACTACTACAGAGCATTTTCAACCAGAAGTGCCCCAGGGTTACTGAGTTTGCTCTCAGTATGGGAATACACTTTCTACCCACACTCACAGAAGTCTCTTGTAACCAAGTTTTCCCACAATTTCATTCATAAATATCTTTTTAAATGAGCATATAAACACAAACATGTAAACATTTGTGTTTATAAGACATAATGTGAAGTATTTGATTACAGCTAAGCAGCCACTTTGGAATAGTAAAAAAAAAAAATGCACAAACCCTGACTGTTCATACAGGACTGCAGAATCCTACTGCAGAGCACAATGTTAAAAATTAATTTCTTTAATACAAGTGCCAAATGTACATATTCAGAGACCTTCAAGGCTTTCAAGAGTTGTATAAAGGAGATTGAAAGAATAATTCAGTCTAGTAAATAGCACTGCTCTCATTTTCAGACAGCAAAAATGAGGTTTGAAGCACATGCTTTCATGCCTGTTCCCAGGATATGGGATCAAGGCTGGGTTTAACCTCATGCTGGAGACCCCTCAAGTCAGAAGTGTAGCTGCTGACAAGCCTGTGATGCAGCAATGTCCTTTCCCAGAGAGAGCAGCCTTGCTCCCTACATCCCAGCTCACCAGGCAGCAGCAGCAAATCACCTGCAGCAGCAGAGTTGGCAAGGCTGGAGCACTGGGCTCAGAAACACAGCCCCAGAGCCCTGGCCCAGCTAAAACTGAAGCCAAGCTTATTTATTGGAGCATTCTTTTACCTTTTATTCTCCTTCCATACACACCAAGCATTAACAGTGAGATATGTCAGTAAGTCTCACACACAACATTACAAGCCCATCCTGTCAGTCTCATTTGCCTGCACTGGTATCCTTTATATAGGACTTTGAAAAGGTAACACAACAAGGTGATCTTCGGCACTGTCTATACATTAAATGGAGACTTCTTACAGCTTAAATAATTTCACAAGCCCAGTTGTACCGATCATGGCTCTCCACAGGGCAGGTTTTGCCTCCACAGGCTTTTGCTGACAGCTGAGGGTAGACGCATTGCTGTCCTCATAAGATGTTCTCAGATCATCTTTTATTTTATTTAGATTAAAAAGCAAACACAACAAATAGGATTTATATTTAGAAACAGTGATTGGGTAGATAGCAAAATATGCCTCTACTAGAAGCATTCACTTCAGAGACCACTTAATGGAAGAGCCTGTTCACATTCCCTGGGGCCACAGCAGACCTGGCCAGGCCCAGGCAGCATGCTCAGGAACTCCCTGGGAGTGTCCCAAAAAGCAGAGCAGCCCAATACAATATGCACATGCATAGCATAATGCACTGAAGTGCAGTTTAGCATGTCTAAGAAAAGGCACGGAAAATAAACTAAATGATTTAGTTCTATGTTTGCTCCCATTAAATGCTCCCCTCTGACCACTATATCTCTTTTAATTGTAAAATGAATTTGCTCTGCCAGCAAACCCAGTTCAGCTGGGGAAAGCCTTCTGCTTCATTTGCTCTTGCTGATTCTCATAGTTTCTGGGTCAGCAGTTCATTTTCTAAAGGTCACTGGCATGCATACCTGACACAATTTCATTCATTAGAATGAAGGAATGTTTTTCTTTCTAGACAACATAGCTGCTGGAATTAATTTTTCCTGATATGTCACATAAAATTTTAATGACAAACAACTATAAATGCAGGTACCAAGGGAAAGATTCAGTACAATGCAGCAACGTGTTTTTCTTAAAACAAACAAAATTGTTAAATACAGTTTTTCATGTTCTCCCGAAACATCAGGCGCCATTGCAAGAACTAACACTATTCCTTGTAGAAATTCTGCTCAGGCAGGGACTTTTCAGCCTTTTTATTAGCTAGCCTGAATGGTGCAACTGTAAAATTGTACCTTATACCACATTAACAGTATAACTGCTTCTTATGCTTATAAATCCATTAAATATGTAATATAAAGTTCAATAAACACAACATATAATTTCTAAAGCATGCTTTGTGTTTTATTAGGATGAGATAAGGAATTTAGATACCAGTGGCCAAACTGGACAATAGGTAGTCATCATTAACCCTGTACCTGGTGAGAGTCCTTGGGCTATCATCCTCCCTGAGCACTCAGTTTCTCTCTCTCTGCTCCCAACAGCCACCACCAACGCAAAATGTGATATTTAACATGGCTTAAAGAACTGTTTGTAAACATTTGCTTCAATTTCCCTTTCATTTAACCAGGGAGATAAATGAACTTGACACCACCTTACCTGCTTCACCATGTTCACTGCATGGCAAGCTGCAGAATTGTTTGCTGGTAAACATTTCACAAGGAAGTGTAACTCATGTGAGACTTTTTTTTACTCTTCTGCACATTACAGCTGCAGTGAGGCAGTGCCAAGGCATTATTACCCCACTTTAATTGTGCCCCTGTGAATCACAAGCAGTTAAGTGTTTTTAATGATTCCTTCTAAAATACCCATTGTTGCCAAACAAAAATGAATGACTAAAAGTTATTCTGTAGTACTGAGTCTGATTGACTATCCCCTTGTGTGCAGCTAAGCAGGATCACAATTTGAAAGAGTAGCTAAAAAGATGCATAAAAATGTCTAAAATAAAGCATTCTTAAATCTTCACATAAATAGTGGCACATAGCTGGAAACTAGCATAGCCCTCAGTCCATCAGGCACCAGTCATTGACTCCCAGAGCAAAGGTGCCTATTCCATTTGGATGCTGCTCCCCACTGCTGCAGTCCCAGCCCTCTCTGTAGGCTTTCACGGCGCAGCAACTAGGACAAGAGAGATACTGACAAATGCAGCTGATGCAGAAGTTTCCAGCTTTTGGAAACTTAAAATCATATAGCTTGTGGTAAAAGCGTTGCACTAACTGCGTAACACATGCAGTACTTGCAGCCTCCTTACTCTCAGCTCCACAGAGCAAAGCTCTCCTGCAGACAACTGGCATCTCACCCGCTGGCAAGGCATAGCACTGGCCTTCACATCTGTACCCTCATTTTACATGTTCTCTCTTGTTTTGTCTCAGTACGCCATTTTTTTATTGTAAGGTTTCTCTGTATCTTCTCATTGATTTATCATCTTACCTTTTTGGCCTTTGGCTTCTAGACACAAAGCATTTCACAAGTGTTTTAATTGGGGAAATACAGAGGAGAAAACTTTGATTTTATAAAATGTGCTTATTCTTTCAAAATCTCATTCAGATAGTTTATTGCAAATAACTCTTGGGTAAACTTAATTTCTCCCTTTTTAGTATCATATTTCATTTTAAGAATAACTTAAGAGATTAATGTATGTACATTATATATAGAAAATATATGAAATGTATCTCTTCTATTTTTAAGGATTTTTATCAACAATATTTTTTCCATTTTCAAAAATTAGGACATTGCCAAAGGCTAGGAGCTAAGAAACCCCTGATCCTTTTAGGTGTCTACATGTCTCTGGCAATAACTGTTGGTGGACTTTCACAGGGAGCCTCTGTACTATAAACAACTTCACACGTCACCTTCCCTGGATAGCAAGCATTCCTGGAGCCTTGAGCATCTCCCACCCATATGTAGTACACAACACATTTAACCTTCCAGTATGCTGGCATTGCAGCTCTACTAATGATTTTCTGTTTCTTCATAACAAAACATAGATTTTTTTACTTACCGATTGTTGGCTTAAGGTTTTCAGAAAACATCCACAATATTCTTTGGGTATAAACACACCAAACCCACACTGAATATTTGTATTAACTGAAGTGGTGGAATCCCTGCTTTGAAATAGGAAGGCAGTCAGCTTCCCAGCCAGGAGTAACTTTGCTTCCCTTGCAGACGAAGGGATAAGCCCTAACATCTGTGCACTTGAGGCACATGAGATGTAAGCAAACAGCACACACTACTCCAACAATATTTGAGACTGATGGCATCCCGCACCAGGTACAGGGGAACAGTGTGCACAGGGAATTACCCTTGGGAAGGGGAGGAGAGGTTTTCCCTAAGCTGGTCTCTGTCTCCTAGCCAGTCTACATTCTGAGCCTCACAAAATGCTTCTGCCTCCGCACATCCATGAAAACCTGTTTCATTTTCATCTTCAGTTGAATTTCAAAGGGCACAATTTAAAATAATTACCACAAAACAGTAAGAAATCCCTGACCTGACTCTGAAACAATTTTGCTTAATGTGTATGATAACACTTTGTTCATTTTGTTTTTAGTTTTTCCAGATTTGCTCAAAATTATCCCTGCAAGTATCCATGTTAGTGTCATTCTCTTCTGTACAGTACTGATTGTCTTTGCTTTGGTGGGAGCAGGCTTCTTCATGTTCAATGCTTTTGGCAGCCCATATGAAACTCTGCATGGGCCTGTTGGGTTGTACCTCTGGAGCTTCATTGCATGTAAGTACCACCACACCTTTGGCCTGCCAGGCTGGTGCTGGTCCATGTGTGCCACTTACAATGGCAAATTTATTGGCATATGAGACTAATATTACAGACCACAGCTGCATTGACTTTAAACTGGCAAAATAAAGCTAGGCAGGAAAATGGATGATTTAGCTGTATCAAAACATGTTTTTTTCCAAATGGAGTTAAGAGATAAAATGCTGAAATCCTCAGCAAGGGCAGGCAGCCACAGGAAGCATGGCAGGCAGCCTGGGCACCTTTGGCCTTTCTGGCAGAAAAAGGGGATAGTGCCTACAAGCCCCATGGGTCCCAAGCAGTGGCCGCATCTTGGATCCACAGCATACAGTCAGAACTGGGAAGAGCACCAGAGGGGGCAAGAGACATAAAAAAAAAAAAACAAACATGAAAAAAAGTCAGAGATGCAACTGCTCACATTCACCCTGATGGGAGGTTTTCAGCTGGGTAAGGAAGATCAGCACTAACACCAGCAAGACTTTCTCAAGGAAGGAAGGGACTGAAAAGCAGAGAGGGAGAGACCAACAGTAACTTGCTGTAAAAGTAGTGTCTGAAAAACACACTGCCAGCTGGGATAACAGACCATCCCAATCCCTCTGCCACTTAGAGAGGGTAAAGCTCATTCTCTGTATTACTGGCTTGGCTGACAAGATGACTTACCATTACTTTACAAGATATTACATATTACAATCATCATTTAATAAAGGACTTAGGTACATATATAATTTTAAACATACAGACACTTCAGTTACATTCAATGAGACAATGAGCAGGTTGAAGCTGCAAAAGAGCACAGATGTTTTGCTGGATCAGGGCCCTAAAACAACCATACTAAATATTACTGGTCCTAAGCCAAATTCAATTTAAAAAGCTTACCAATTTCAATAGCTGTTGACCTGGATTCCCACTAAGTTACAGTGGCCATAACAACACTATCAATATAGTATTTGGCTGTGACATACAACATGTGGCCTTGCCAAGATAATTAACACCTCCTCCTCTTTTTCAGGTTCCTGTGGGTGTCTCATTATGATTCTATTCTCATCGGAAGTGAAAATCCACCACCTTTCAGAGAAAATTGCTAATTTCAAAGAGGGAAGTTTTATATTCAAGACTCATACTGAAAAGTTTGCAAATTCATTCTGGATCATCCTGGTTTGCTCCTTGTTGCAATTTCTGAATGCCTTGCTAATACGATTTGCTGGATTTGAATTTCCGTTTTCAAAATCAAAAGATTCAGGGACTATCACTGGAGCAGCTGACCTGATGTATTAGAACTACATAATTTAAGAACATTTCAAGCGAAGAGGTCCATCACTATGATATTCAACAGCAACCAGATATAATAACTTTTAAAATATTTCTTTAGAGCTAGTCATTTACAAGTGAAGGATTCAAATAAACATCAATATGGCATATGCAATAAACAAAAGCCATGCAATTTGGTAATATCTAGATCAAAACACCCTCTCTTTCTTAAGGTAAGACTTTATCAAGACATTTGCCTTTTTTACCAGTAAGATATTTGAAAAGTAGTTGGTATAAAGAAAACTGGGAACATCAATAGCATTGAACTAGATCTGGAAACTAAAATAAATGGGTTGCAAACAGAGGCACACCAGCAGCAACACTGCTATCACCAGGAGCAGTTCTGCCCTTTAGCCCTTGTGAAGGTACAGATGCAGTAGTTACCACATACTCCCCATGTTGCACTGCATCCTCCCCAAGCCTCACAGTCAGTATAAAGAGCCCTGCCCAGAAAATAGCCCTACAATCTCTCTCTCATCAAACAATACAAATAAACATAGCCAAGACCTTTAGCAAAGAGCAGCAATGGAGTAACACAACAGAGAGGCTTATAAGGCATGCTACAGCTCAGCAGAGACTGACAAAGAAATAAGTGAGGTTCTCTACTTCAAGGCATGCAGGAAGCCAGACTGGATGAACGCACCAGCCCTTGCACCCTTAAACTTCTGCAAGTCAGTTGAAGTAACGGGACTGCTCATCCCAGGTACAGCTATGCCAGCCCAGTCACAGACAGATACATCAAAAGAGCATTATACCACCAAACACTACCTCCATGGGATTATGCGGGTATTTTGGAGATGAGTCACTCCTTGCAGAACACAGAAACAACATCCAGCGCAGACAGAAGCAGAGGTGCCCAGAGGGAGAGCCCCTGTCCCAGCTGCCCATTTATCTGCAGGAGCTGTAGCTCCTGCACAGCTGTGGGTGAAGAGCAATCCCACCCTGCATCTGCCCCTGCATCTGTGGGGATGGTCATCCTCCAGATCATGTTGGGATTCACTTCATAAAACCATATACTTTGATGACCTTACTGACTTCTATGCCATCTTTTATACTTTTACTATGAATAGCAAAACATTGCTGGGGTTTCTTGGTAAAAGGTTTGTCAACTACATCCCTACTTCCCGAACCCTTTCATAAAGCAGCTCTGTCTTCTGGTGGGGTACCATATCTCTCTAGATTTTAACAATGTGTAAGGGCTACTGCAACATTTTAAATCTTTTTCTTCTGATTTATATGCATATTCTTCTCAATGTATCTTCTTAACACATAATATGTACTACATCTCATGGTATTGTTTACTATACAGCAAATAATGAGGAGTAATGTTTCATCCTTCTTGTTCCTTATATTTCATGAAGTGTTCTGCTTGGCAGCAGTTAGCAGTGTATGGGATCAGACACACAGGCTGCTCATATGTGTGTGTCTTTCTGAGTGATCCTTGCCAGTCCTTGAAGAAGCTGGTTTGTACGTGTAAAATGTAGAACTGCACAGACCTGCCTCAGCACAGAGGATAAACCTGTTCCCATCCCTTTTGCTGTGCAGGAGAGAGCAGCCCCTGACTCCGGGTTCAGGAGTTTTCACAGGGGATCACTTTTCCCAAAGATCCTGGCTCCACTGCTCCCCTCATGTCCTACCCCACTCACAAACCTGAGGCCAGCTGTTATTTTCAACCATATCCATTTCCAAAGGCAAACATAAAAACTTCTTACTAGCAAAATAAAACTGAGACAATATTTGTGTGTTTGACCAGCTGAAAGTAACAGTAAGGGTGAGTACAACCTGCTCAGCTTGTGCTTCTGGGTGGGCACCAGCATGTGCCCTGTGGCTCGCTTGTAATCCATGAGCATCAGCTGAAGAGGTTTTACCCTGTTTAATTTCTACTACCCTAGTTCATGATTAAAATTGAATTGTGAAAATATATAAACATATTTTGAAGATTCTTGAAAAAACAGATATTTTAATTTTCATATCCCAATAAAAAGTTAGTATACACATGCATCTGTATATGTACCTGCATGCAGTGTGTGTACATATAAATGCAAACATATATAATATATATATGTGTATGCATACAAGGGTGTGTAGTGGGCTTAGACTACCAGCCCACCATGCTGATGTAGGGGTGAACATCAAACACTGAAACTCAGAGACCCTCAGTCGGTGCCTTCTCCCAGACTGAAAGAGAACCATGAGATTCCCGTTCCAGCAAGAAACTGGGCCTGACCCACACCCCTGAATGTCAGTCTTGCTACAGCAAGCGACAGAAGTCAGAGGAATATCAGTGCATAGATTTTGCCTTCCCTTGTCTCTTCAGTGAATTTGCTCAACTTTACAGACATCTGCTAAGTCGGATGCTTTTTTTCCTTGAGTTACATACTTCCCACCCAGCCCTCACAACCCAGACACCATCCCGCTTCTGGTCAGCCGGCACAGGGGGAGCTGCAACCCTGCAGCTGGAAAAACCCTCCCTGCTCCTGCACCAAAACCTTGCAGAGCAGACACATCCCTGTGGTCAGCTTCAGACAGCTTTCTGTCTGCATTAAACATTCACACTGCTTACACAGCGAGCAGAAAACCACTGAATGTGACAGGCTTTCATGAAAGTTTAATTGCGGTGTGGCAGTGGAGATTTGGGTGCCTGGTGAGGAGCCACTCCCTGAGCAGCCCCACTGCCCACATCCCCTCACATCACCCCAAGCATGATGGGTGATCGGGAAGCTGAGCAGACTGTGTCACGGATAGAGCTTCAGGAGATCGCCAGCAAAATTTCAGACCTAAACAAATGGAGAAATGTTTTCAGTTTCCATAGGTAAGATTAATATTCTGCTTCATTATCATGTTTTAATTCCAGGTGTTTTCTTAATATCATATTTTAAATTATGCTTTATTACAGCACTTATATGACCATGGAAAAAAGGTCTTAATGTACTCAGGAATGTGAGTACTACAGCTTTTACTCTTCCTTTCTTTGTGGTTTCTTTTCTAGCTGGTCTCCTGTTTCTTCACATGCTAGCAATGCCTCTGTTGCTGGTTTTGGGATTTGGTTTTGGGGTTTTTTTAATTTGTATTTTATTTTCCCTTTTCAGTTTGGAAATCAGCAATTCAACTCATCAGGTAACTGCTTCTCTAAAAGTTAACATCTTGTATTTGTCTAGTGGTTTTTGTGACTGTTCCACCAGATTAGCATGGGGAGGAAATTGCATGTCTATATATGCAGCACAGCAGACAGTCTTTATGGATATTTATTTCTTATGCTCCTTCTTTAAGAAACAGCCATTTTCTACAGATATTTTAAAGGAATGTCTTGTCTTCCTAGCTAAAGCAAAGTGTCAGAGTAGTCCAACATAAATTAACCTTTCTGTCTAAAAGTAACAGTTTTCATGGTCAGTTTTAGAACACAGGGAAAAAGGGTAACATTCTGAAATTTCTGAAATAGAAATATTTGGAGAACCTGCTGTGTCATTAGGTTGCAAAGCACTGAAGTTTATTCCCTGTAATTCAGACAAACACAACATTACTGTGTACTCAAATCATTGGCTTGTAAGGACCTATTCATAATGTTTGCAAAAAGCTGGAGGTCTGTCCTGGTTTAACCACAGCTGGCAACTAAGTATCACTAATAACCAGCATTATTCTCACACTAAAGCCAAAACACAGCACTGTACCAGCTATTAGGAAGAAAATTAATTCTATCCCAGGTGAAATCAGGATAAGGTCAAACACACTGATGCTCCCTGGCAGCACATACTCCCCTTCCCTGCCCCTCCACAAGCCTGTCATTGTGCCAATCCCATCACTGTGCCAGTGCCACTGGGAGTACTGAAGGAGGTAACTTTCAGGGCATGGAGGCAGCAGCTATGGCATGACTCCCTGTCTGATCCTCTCTCTGTCCAGCAAGGTGATGGCAGCACTGGCAATGGAGCGCCTCAAGCCAGAGAGCCCTCAGGCCTGCAGCTACCGGTGCCTCTGCCTCTCTCCGCCATCCCTGAGCCCCTGCTGATCTCTCCAGACACAGGAGGTTGGCCCATCTCCTTGGAAATGGCAATGGTGAGCAGGCCTGCTGAGTTACGCATGAGCTGTAATTTAATCTCATTAAAACAAAGAGACTCAGGAACCTTATCTGGCATTATGGGAGGCTCAGCATACTGCTAGGCTGAAGGCTGCAGCCTTCTGTTAGCTGTAACAGAAGTATGTAACCGTAATTACTTATTTATGAAACCTTCAAAGAACATAGTTGCAATACAACCTTCAAACGGATATACTATAATTCTCATTAGATAATAGGTCAAATGACAAAGTGTAATGTTTCCCTGCTCTTTGGTGCTTTCTTAATGAATAACCTCAGAATGGGAGGCAGAAATTCAGGAGATCAGTAAGAAATTTCCACTCTCACCCAAATACCTGGGTTTTAGAGCACAAATGAGTGCCTGCTGCCCCTGCCCATATGAAAAGCCTTGGCCGGGAGCTTGGGAGCTTTCTGCGGGTAATGTCAGAATGGGCTCTGGTGCTGACCTCACTGCCTGTGACCTCCCACACCAAACCAGTACCAGCCATTGGAACACAAACTCAATGAGAAACTCAAGAGTCCGGGTCTTCCCCCAAAATGTGTAGTGTATCTGAATGTAAATTATTTACATACTGCAATTGTACTTCCCAGTATTGTTTGAAATGCTGAGAGAAGTAAGTAACTACATTAAGCACAAACATCACCTTTGCTTTGTGGGGCCTGATTCTCAGGTGTCAGCTTTACACTGCTCTGGCTGTGAGCAGATGTGCTGACCTTGTATCCCCAGGCCTCTCTGATGCTGACAATGCCAGGATGTGAAGGGAGCTGAACCCAGCCTTTCTCCTCTTCAACAGGAGCTGCAGAAGCTGTTATTTGGAAATGTGTCCCAGCTCTTCAGCTGCGAATGGGCAAAAGCATGTTTCAGGTTTCGTGAGCCATACTCTGACCTGGCCTATGCTTTGGAGACAGAAAAGGTAAATATTTCAGCACAGCCACCTGCACCATCTCCCCAGTGTCTCAGCCACTAACAGGAGCTGGGTCCTGTTAGTGCCTACTAACAGGACCACTGAGTCAGTGCTGGCTGCCTCAGCAGTGTCCATGCCTGGTCCCCATGTCATGCAAGCCTGCACCCTCCACATCTGCACTCCACACTTGCACCCCATGCTCTGCACACCTGCACCCCACGCCTGTACCTTGTGCTCTACACACCTACATGCCTGCACACCATGCTTGCACCTCACTCTCTGCATGCCCACACCCTGCGCTCTGCATGCCTGCACCTTACACTCTGCATGTCTGCACACTGAGCTCTCTCCCCAGGCAGGTTGTGGGGCCTTCCAACCACAGCCGTGGTCCACAGCCATTCTGAGCAAGGCTCCAGCTGCCCTCGCAGTGGCAATTGAAACGTGTCTGGGAGTGGGATGAACTGTTCTGATTCAGTAGCACAATGCATACACAAACTTTAAATACCATGGTATCAAATGCTTCCAAGGTGAAGGCTCAATAGAGGAGCAGTGGGTTGTTGTAGAGAGGCACAAACAAGCAGTATCTGCCTGTTTCTTTTGGGGTAGAGTTACCTACTTCTTTCTACCCCACCTGGAAATCAAATAGGTGAATTTACCTACATTTTCAAGAGGGAGGTTTTCTTCTTCCTTATTTACCATCATAATACTGTCCCTCAAAAAGCAGAAGACCAAGATACACACTTAAAATTGCAAAGACCCTTAATCCACCAGGAAATTAACATGCTCTTTACAAATGCAGGTGAAACTCTGAGTTCAGAGGCTCTGTGACCACAGAGAGGATGACAGCCTTGACGTGAGGGACCAGCACAATGGGGAGCAGGCATGGTCACCCTCATACATAGCCTCATGTCAGCCCCATGCTGCCTTGAGACCCTGGTCCCTTTGCTGAGAGGCTGGAGGAGACAGAAAACAAGCCATGATGCTTCTAGGCACATGTGGTACCTGGGACTGAGAGCCCTTCCCTTCAGCTGCAGTGCTGCAAGGGAAGGACCCCTGTCCAGGACCTTCCCCACCCTTGGATGCACAGCCAGGGCCACCCTAGAGTCTTTTCTTGTGTAAAGGCTTCTCGGGTTTAGGCGCATAAGATCTTTTTCAATTTACTTTTCTATTTATCTCAGGAGCTATCAGCAGCACTTCTGAATTCCCATGGAGAAAAGAAAAATTATCCTCCTAACAGTGGTATTGGGATGGCTCACACTGACCAGGGATTGCAGTGATTTCCAGGAGATGGACACAGCAGGAGCTAGTTCAGGCCCCTCAGCACTGGGGAGTGTCATCTTTTTGTTTCTAGGGGGGGAACAAGAGCCATTTTGATGGCTGTACAAGTGTACATCATCAAATACCTGCTCTTCGTAAGAGCCACAGAATATACTCACCTGGAAAGGTAAGAAGCTGAGCCTTCCCCTGGGACATATGGAAACTATTTTCTCGCATTATTTGAACTGAGACAGACTAGTACCAGCCCCTAGGTTTAACTGAACTAGACTCATGTTCAAGTTTGCAGCTACAGGTCCAGATTTGCACCCAGGAGAAAAGCCTCATCTGACTTCAGCCAAGGCTTTTTCCCCAAAAGATACTTGTTTTTGTAACAATGGTGCTTGCTTCCTTGTCCCACTCCCTGGGATCATGATCACAGCCTATGGCAGCACATGGATAACATTAGTGCTGCACAGCTGCCCCACACCATGGGCAGCACTGGGAGGGAAAGCGAAGCGAAGCTCTTGGTGCTGGGGCACCTGCATGGGACCCCCCGCCAGGATGAAACCCCCATGGCACACATGTCGCTCCCAGCACATGGGAAGCATATCCTTACAAGCAGCAGTGACAGCACCAAGCAAAAAGTGGACATTTCAAGGACAACGGGCACTTGTGGTTGCACAGTCCTCACGGACATCAGACAGGCAGGGCAGGGCCTCTGGGGTTCGATCAAACCCTGTTTGGAAGGGCCCTATTCACACTCAAGGTCAAACCCAGGACTGTGGGGGTCTGTCAAAATCCCTGAGGATGGACCCTTGGCACAGACCCCCTGGACCCATCTTCTCTGCCCCACGCCTCTGCCTCCTGCACCGCAGGCTGTGCAGGGTAAGCCAGCAGGAGCAAGGAGAGGCACTGGCAGCTGCCCTGGCAGACACCCTGTGGGCAGCAGGAGGAGGTGGGAGAGCCGTGATCTGCCTCATCACTGCAGCCATCCATGTGATGCCCAGCAGCGACTACAAAGCTGACAACTTCACAGAAAGAGTGAGTACAAAAATGCCTTCTGCAAACAGGATTTTCTTTAAAGACATTTTCAATTTTAATTAAATTCTTCTGAATTTTTTAAATCAAGAAACATAAAATCGCAAACCTGTTCCCTAAGTTATGGTGTGCCACAGACTGTGAACACTTTAGACCTATGTCCCAGCTGCAGCCTGTGAGACACTTCTGCTTCCTTGTAGAGGCTTTAGGTGAGCAGAGGGGCTGCCGTTCCCTTTCATTAAAGGCTGAACTGTCTTCTCTCACAAAAAGAGGAAAACAGTTAATGTAAAGCTGTTCTTCTAACTCTTTGTATAGAGCTGAACTCCTCAGTTTAGGAGACAGTAGAGTCCTGCACCATTCTTTTATTTGTTTAAAGGAAACACAGGCTTAAAAAGCTCAGCTGTTTGGTATAAATAATGCCTCCTTTACAACATCTTCACCTACCTTCCTGCCCGACAGATCCACCTGTTTGAGTTCTCTGAGAAAGCAGCAGCTCAGCAGTTTATCTTTGGCCATATAAACTGTGTAAGTATGGGCTGGATATTAGCTTTATTCTGAGTTATTTTGTTGCTTGTGTACCTTTTATTTCCCATTCAAAAGCAGACCTTATGGAAAGCAATAGTGCTGCCTTCAGGCAGTTAGCCCATAAAGCATTTCTAGCCTTTCCTATGGGAAGTGATCTTGCTCCTACTAGAATTCCCACACTTTACCCACCAATTTCAGCTCTTCCAGTCCAGAAACACCAGGCAAACAGGGACATTTTGTACATTACTTAAATATAAAATACGGTTTCTTGCAAATACTGCGGGGTTTTTAGCAAAAATCTGGGGGAAAAGTGTACAAGACCAGTTAAGCCACTAAATGGAAGTTTCTTTTTTCCTTTCTTTAACCTGATCTTATTCATCAAAATTAGTTATAAAATCTTTCTGGAGTAACATTTTATTCATTTAGCTCAACACACCTCAGGTCGTATTGAAGCAGATGAATTGTTTCAATTAAACATCACACATCTGCTGTAATTAACCCCCTGTGATTACTTGTTTCTGTTTCCAGTTTAAAGATGAATGAAGTCATGGAGTGATCCTTTTTTTATACAGTTTACTTTTCTCAAGGACACTTGAAAGGTATATATGATTTTTTACACATTTTCCACTAATTTAATTACATCTTCTGATGCCTTTTCCTTGCTTTACTTCAATGTCCACTCTCAGTCGAATGTGAAGAAGCAGCGGCAGACGCAGACCCTGCCAGCTGTAGTTTGCAGATGCAAATACTGTACACCCTGAGTATCTGCCCATCCAGGAGGGCAGCAGAGAGGAGAGAAACCCTTTGCAAACACAGCAAAACTAATGCTCTGTGTAAACCCAGGAGTTATCACACTGACAGCAACCATCACCATCACAGTCAATTACACGTACAGGAAAATCACAAGAAGTTCATTTAAACAGGGAAAAATTCTGCCAGTGTGACTATGCTGGCAGAGGTGCCTGATAGGGTCTTTCTAAACCCAACACAATTAGATTTGGGTAATAATGCTTTAGAAAGGGACAGCTAATGCTTTAGAAAGAGACATACTTATTCCAGTATAAGACATGATTCGTATTAATGTGACACTATGATAGCTACTCTAGCAAAAAACTGCACTACTACTTCAAATTGTTGTGTTCAGGCTATGCCTGGGTTGTAATCGAGGCCTTTCAGCAGAGGGAGACCCCGGCCCTCTCTGCAGGGGTGTGAATCTGACCCTAGATTTGGATTTTAAGAGGAAGATATCTGAAGCGCAAGAGTTCCAGCTGAGCATAGAGCTGCTGTGTCAGGACAGCACTGCTGTGCCCACAGCACAGAGAAATAAGAGTCCGGGAAATTTCTTCGTGTTTCCTGTTAATCAGACAATGAGGTACAGCACCCGCCTGGGGCACTGATCCAGGTGCTACTGTAACACTTTGTGTTCGGTGTTACAGGGTCCAAGAAGACTTAGACTGCACAGCAACTCCTCTGTTGAAATGCAGTTTTGGAAACATTACCTGTACACAGGTAAGATTAGCCTCATTTCTCCACTTTTCTTTATTATTATTATTATTATTATTATTCTCACATTTGATTTAGGAAAAAATTCTCACTTGTTAATCCAAGGGGGGATAGAGAGGAGTGTATGGCAATAGAAAAATATATTTATAATTTTAATCATGACCATCTATTTGTAAAATGGATAATAATGATGATGACGATGACAATAAGAAAGCCACAGGAGACCCAGCATTCCTCTGCTCATGACAGACATGACAGAGCTAGCAGTGGGACACCAGCTGCCTGTTGTGGAAGAGTCAGGAACTTCACTCATAAGACAAAAGCAACGATACACCTTATTGACTTGCTGTCCCAGACTTGGCCGACAGTTTATGTCCAAAGGAATATATATATATATTTTATGTATTTTTATATATATCTAAATGTACACACACATAATCCTTTCTATCCCTTAGGCAAGATTTCAAAGTTTTGCATACTATTAGTCACCATCACAGAGGCCCCCAAAATTGACTTAGGTAGGTTACAAGCTTGAAAGGAAATTTATTCTAATAAAAAATGACTTAATGCTTCAGCATTAGTAAATTACAGGTTCTAGATGCCAAGTGGAACCAAATACTACATGACTGACTTAAGGTTAAGTTTTGCAGGGAATAAACCAAAAACGCATTTCACTCACCAGTCAAGATGAAGGCCTTCAACCTCAAAGAGTTGCCTCAGGTGGTGTCAGAGTTGCCTCAGGTGGTGTCCTGACCCAAAGGGAGAGTCCTTGATTGCAGATCTACTGCTCTGAGAAAAACCGACTCAACTCTTGCCCTGCAGCAGGGCCTCATTTACACCCCAGTCAAATCTGATCTGTGATAAAAATATCGTCTGAGGGCTCTTTGCTTTTGCCTAAAGTGTGGGTCTAGCAATGGCCAGTTATACAACAGGCAGCTGTACAACCCTGTTGTGACCATAACCAGCAGATTTTGTGGTTAGCTGAGCCAGACCAAAGCCAGCAGGTATCTGTAAGCACTAGCAGGTATGTTTTTATATTTCACTGGAGACCAGAGTAAGCAGAAATATTTATTAGGAAGTATTGTGGCTCAACGGTTCACCCCTCAGGGTGGGTGCAGCTGCTACACCCCCATTTTGTGAAGGGCATTTGCTCTGCTGCCTCACAGCATGACACAGGCTGTTTCCTTGCAGGCCATGCTCAGCCTCCTCCTAACGGGACGAGCAAGCCTGCATGAGCTTGATGACAGTCAGGAGCTGGGGCCCAGAGGGGAGGGCATCAAGGCATGGCGGCAGCGGAGCCCAGTGGGCTACCTGCGCTGGAGCAGGGCCCATGCGGAGCGGCAGGTGAGAGCTGGCATGGCCTGTGGCTGGAAGGCCCATACCTGACGTCCACACACCAAGGTTTTGGGAGCAAAGGCCATGTTCAGTGCAAGGCTCTACCCTCTCTCGCCAGGTGTGCGCCAGCCTGAGGACACCCCGTCTGCCCATCTGGCTGTGCAGCATCACCGGGAGGCACAGTGTTCTCTTTGGAACTGACAGCCAAATCCTCTCCAACTGGAAAAGGGAGAGAGTCTTCCACCTGTACTTCTACAGTGGGCAGCTGGAGCAGACAGAAACAGCCCACCTAACTATAGGTATGCACCTGAGCTTACCAGAGAGGATATGAGGTATGGATGTCACATACAGGCCATGCATAGAACTGTATATGTGTAGAGCTATTTACACATACAATTCAATGTTCTGTATTTAACATATATACGCATAAACTGTATATATTATATTAACTTTTCATGGAATGTGAGAAATCTATTCCAAACAACAGTATAAAAAGAAGCAAGTAAGAACCTGGCTTTGAAAGGATCGTGACCATTTCGGAAGGGATAATGCTCTCAAGCATGTGCCCCACTGCTGGGAAGAGCTATAGGAGTACTTGTTATAGAAGTAATAACTCCTAAGTCCTTGTGTAAATTCTGGGATGCTCATCACTGGGTGAAGCTGAGGCCATGCTGTTCCCCAGTGCCAGGGGCTGAGCATGGCTCTGGTGGGCAGGTGCTGGGTGAGCTGCCAGCAGATCAGAGTCCATCCCACCCATGGTGTGTGTAGGGGACAGCCACCAGGCTCCTCTCCCCAAGGCACAGCCTGCACTCTTGTCCCACCATGGGGCCACCCAGGACTTCACCGTTTTCTCCTTTACTCACAGACATGGCCAAAGAGTTTTTATTGGAGAAGTGACAGTTCTTTAGGATACAGGATGCAACTGTTGTTTCCGTGTTAAATATCCAATATGGACATACTGTTTAAAACCATTCCATCTCCTGTGATTATTAAGCCCCCATCAGTCCAATATGAATGCCCAGCTGACCAAGTGTCTCAGAACAACTAGTAGGAGTGGGGAAACCCACATGCACTCCCCTCCCATGGGACAAATCCCAAAAGAATGTTCCTATAACTGCAAAGTTAAAATGCAACAGAAAATTTTATTTAATCATTCAGTGATTAAATAAAAATTTTCAATAAAACTATTCCTAAGGCAGCAGTACTGGCATGCAGGGTGGGTGAACAGCCTGTTTTCAGTATCTAACTGAGACTCAAGTTTGTATTTTCCGGCCTACCAGCCAGGGGCCACCATGGCCGTCGTGTTCCCCCTCAAGTTTTAAATTCATACCCAGGGCAGTGAACTGCTCCTTGTGGCATCAAATGGGTTGTGAACCTATCTGTGTATTTAGGTTCTAACTTTCTCCATGCCACTGTGCACCGTTTACCTTCACTTTCTGAATGCCCAGCCTATTTTCCTCGCCCTCCTTTCACTACGGCATTTAAAGTAAATAACTTAAAAACATCACAGTAAAGCCTAAATGTGCAGGAAAGAAGGGTGAGTCAAGATCACGGTCATGATACACAGTGTGGCCACAGACAAGGATGTGTGCACCTGTTCAGAAAAACAATATGCAAACATACCCTGCAAGGAGTTGTGAGCTGCATTTATACTGCCTCAATGTCGCAAGCATAGGAGGCAGCCCCAGGGGAGGCTGTGTCAGTGCTGCCCTGAGCTGCCTCCTGGGGCAAGGGCAGGCAGCACACCTGCAGCGATCCAGCCAGCTCTGCTTTTAACCTGTCCTAAAACTTTTTTTGAGAGGGGTTGGGTTTTTTAGACCTTCTTTTTACCTGTGTTTCCTTTTGTCCTGGGTTCAGCAGTAGCAGTAATTTTTCTCCTTCTTAGTAGCTGGTGCAGTGCTGTGTTTTTGATTTTTT
>WYDI02032946.1:0-43207 GCA_009867235.2 Psittacus erithacus
TTCCTTTCCTTTCCTTTCCTTTCCTTTCCTTTCCTTTCCTTTCCTTTCCTTTCCTTTCCTTTCCTTTCCTTTCCTCTTCCTTTCCTTTCCTTCATCTTAAAGAAAATCGCAGTGTTACCCCTACACAAGCAGAAGCCCCGGGAAATAGGGAAGGGAGTCCGGTCCCCCGTTATCTCCCCTCTAGTAACCTGGACGGGGAGCGCTTCCCCATTTGCCAGCCGGCAGCACCGGCGAGTGTAGACGGGCGGCCATACATAGGGGAAACGGGTGCTGTTACCCGCAGCTCCTTTCCATGGGCTGGGATGGCAGCTGTCAGGCCTGCTGGAGGGGTCTCGCCTCCCGGGAGATGCTGCAGGGAATTACTAGGCCCTCGGATGAGGCCCAGTTTTGTGGGACAGACTGCGGAGGGGGACACACACAGAGAGACAGCCACCTCCCGGGTGTGCCTGCTGCGGAGCAGGGCAGGCGATGGGGTGGGCATCCAGCTCCTCGGGCAGAGCCTCCAGACTGACAGGGCTAACTGGTGTGAACTGGAGGTGGGGGCAGCGGCGCGGGGGGGCGGTAGGGAGAGCCCCGGCAGGGAGGCGGGGGGCTGCAGCCGGTCCTAGGGCACGGGGCCGGGCGGTGATGCTGTGTGTGCCGCTTCCTTGCAGGCTGCAGCAGCAGGTCCTAACGCAGGGCTCGGTGCGCTCGCTGCAAGCGGAGGAGGAAAGCGGCGGGGAAGCAGGGGGGGCAGCTTCCAGCCCCGCAGCCAGCCTCTCCAGCAAAGCGGCCACCTCCGCCATCTCCATCACATCCAGCGACAGTGAATGTGACATCTGACCCACCGCCACGGCAAACCGCAGGCTGCGGGGACGGGGGGCAGCTAAGTGGTGCCTCCCGACACTGCCAGGGCAGCCGGGCTCACCATCACCCGGCCGCGATGGCCAAAGCAGGGGTACGGGGTGCTTTCTGGGCACAGGCCGCCCTCCCGCGCCCCCTCCCTGGCCCACAACAGACTGCATCAAAAAACATGGTAAAAATCGTTGTCGCCTTTATTTCTGAGGATTTGCAGAGTTGATGCCTAAAAAAACCCCCAAATAATAATAAAAGAATAAATAAAAAAAAGAGCAGGAAAAACCTCCACACAACAAAAAACAACAACAAAAATTCCCGAATGCCAAGTTGTAAAATGTCTGAGCGCTGCCCTTATTCTGGTGGGGTGTTTCATGTTGAAAAGACGCTGTTCTTTTGGTTGGGTTTTGCTGTACTTTAAATTACTTTAAATTTGGAGGGTTTTTTATATAAATATATAATATGTTTATTTACTTATTTAAGGGATTGCTATGGTAGATTTTTTCTATTATTATTATTATTAATTATTATTATTTTTTGCTTGTTCTCTGTGTGCACAGGTGACTTGTAGAGCATGTGCAGGACGAAACTGTATGAAGCAGCCTAAACCCATAATAAAATATTTGATGAACGACCCTCGCATTTGCTTTGAAATGACGGTATCGGTCTCAAGCCCACCAGGTTACGCCGAGCACATCTCCGAGGCCACGGAGATTTCAGCATCAGCTCGGCAGCAACCGAAATAGCCGGGTCCCCGTACCGACGTGATGTCTTTGCAGGGCAGGGAGCTGGGGAGGCAGGATGAGTCGAGAGGAACGGGGCCCGGGCTGGCAGAGGATAGGGGGGACCAAGGAAGGGAAGGAGAAGGCATAGCCGCAGCTTCTTCTCTCCCAGAGGCAAAGGCTTTGAGGATTATCGTCGGCGAATTTTTGGACAGGGACGAGGGAAAAGGAAGGGAGGAAAAAAAAGGGGGGAGGGAGCGAATGGCTGGGAACAACCCATCAGGAAAAACCAAGCTTCCTCCCTCACCTGGCAAATGCATGGAGGAGATGTGGAATTAACAGCCCCCCATGCCTGGCAAGGGCCGGATCGGGGGCGAAATAACCCCAAATCCCAGCTCCTGCTATGTGCCCGGGGCTGCTCCCACCACTACCCTGCGTCGCTTTGTTTGGCGGCGGTTTTCCTGGAGGGCACCAAACGCCAGGTCTGAGGAGAGTGCTAAGCTTTTTCCCCCCAGCAGAAGGATTTTATATTATACAGTTTGACATTGATCTTTAAATCGCCTGAGCTGTGCTTTTTTTGTCTGCTCGGTCTCATCGCGTTTACTTTCCTGGCCTCCGAGAGATGCCTCCCCGGTAAGCTGATTGCTCGGCTCGTTTTTTTCGGGAGGCAATGCCCCAGCTCCCCTGCAACGGTACAGGGGCCATTTCAGCTCCGTGATGGATTGATTCGTTCGTGCTGCCTTTTCTCGGGAGGTGTATTACAGTCTCAGCAGTGGCTTTTTCCCCTCTGCACTTAAAGCCTGACAGGCGTTGGCACCGCCGGTGTCTGAATCTGCATTTCATCCCCGATGCATGCGCCTTGATTTTCCTCACTGACAGGGACGGAACAGGTAGAGGCTCTTTATTCCCTGTCTTTCAAGTCCATTTACAGGCAGCTGTTTTCCCCTGCAGGATGTAATTCAGAGTGTCGGAAGAGGCAAATAAGCCACATTTTGCGAGTGCGGGAAGTGGGGGCAGCGCGAGGGGTTCAGCTCCATTTTGGGAGGAACCCACCTGCAAAAGGGACCGGAGCGCACCTTGCACCCCAACCCTGCACCCGAGCCATGCTCCAGGTTTGCTGCTTAAACCCCGGCAGATTTTTTCCTGACAGAGCCAAGCAAGGGCAGCCAGGCTTTCCTGCTCAAACCTCAAACGAGGTCGGGATTTGCCTTGGTTTGAGGGCAGCACTTTTCACCTTCGAGGGGGTTTTGGGAAACAAAAGCGGTTTGCGTCCTCAGAACGGAATCTCCTGAAATAAACCGTGGTCTTTCTTTTCTTCCTCGGGAATCGGTGGAGCGGATTGCAATTTCTGCACTGGCTCCTGCGGAAAGAGCAGCACTTACTGCTGGGGATTAAAGCTCTCGAAAAGACGTATAAGGAGGTGGAGAATTATATTAATATATTCGCTCAGCCTCTCATAACGTGGAATTTCTTTCTAACTAAAAAAAACCCAAAAAGAAAGCCCAGCCAAGAAACAAACAACCCTTCCCCTCCAACAGCAACAGCAACAACAACAAACCAAACAAAAAACCCTGGAATTTGAACAACATATATTATTAATATTATGCATTTTGACAAAGGGTTTGAGGGATATAACGAGTGCTGGACTCCCGAGTGGGCTGGAGAGGGACACAGCACAAATCAACCCTTTGGGACAAAGAGGAGGGGATAGCGGAGCCACGCTGAGCGGAGCAGTCCCGGGCCCCCTTCTTGCTGCTGTGGGAGGATGAAGAGGACTGAGCATCTCCCAGCCCTGCTCACCCACAGGGGCCGCGCCGGCCGCCTTCGGTTGTACTGGTAAAATCCACGGAAGAACCCCGCTTCTCTCCCCTCTTTCTCTCCCTCCCTTTTATTTTTTTCCTTCTGCCTTTTCCCTTCTCTCATTAAAAGGGAATGCCTTTTCCTTTTCCCTAGCATTTTCAGCATTTTTATTTTTTTCCCAAAGATCAGCCCAAGCCATCGCTCTCCTCAATCTTTGGCTGTTTTAAAAATAATAGCAATTATAAGAGAGAAAGAGGTAGGGACCCTGTATTTACATTAAACAAAACGCTCAGAAAAGGGTCTCTAAAAAGTCTGCCTTGACCCTTCTCTATCAAAAGTGAAGTGAATGGGGAGGGTGGATAAGAGAAATAGCTTTTCCTCTCTTCAGCTTGGGGGGGGGGGGTTGGGGGGGGGGGAGGGGGAGAAATGTTTGAATATTTCCGTTTCTTTTGAGAAGTGGGGCAGCCCCGGGCAGGGCTGAATGGGAAAGTCTTGTAAGCGGGCTGGGAGGCTGTCAAACTGCTCAGGGTAATCAGTGCTAATGAAGGGGTCTCCAGGCCTCCCTGGGACAAAGGATGCTTACGAGTGCTTGCTGGGGCTGAATAGCTAATAAGTTAGCAAGGGCTAAAAATGAGTGCGCTGTCCGCAAATTGATTTTGCAAGAGAAAAAAAAAAAAGAGACGGAAAGCAAAAGGCTTGCAGGTTGGGCAAAGCCTGGCCCCGGTGCAGCTGGGGACAGAAGACCCACTTATCCGGGACGCATTGTCCCAACCCCGGCACTGCAGAGAAGGGATGCTGCTGTTTGCTGTACAAACCGGTGTGGAAGGAGAGCTGGGGGATGCAGGAGCCTTGGAAGAGCCACACCGGCCTTTCCAGGCTGGGAGCCCTGCCCCAGCTGCTGCTTAGCGCACATGGGTGTCTCCACCCCAGTCTTTGTGGTCTAATTTGCACAGGTCTTGCAGAGCGCTCATCCCAGCCCCATCCCACCGCCTGATCCCACAGAAGGGATCAAATGTGCCCTAATTGTTCTGCCACCACCTTTTGCCCCTTGTCCAACTACAGCAGTTTCTTTGCAGACAGAAAAAGTGGCGGGTGTGTGAAAGCTATTGAGTATTTTGCCACAGCCAGCACCCTCTTTGGCTGGTAGGGCTCCTTTACAAAGAGTCTGCTTTGACTTGCTGGCCTGGGAGATGGGTGGTATCAGAGGTTAAAAAGGAGACTGTGTTCACTGGGAAGGGTGGGTTCATTGGGAAGTGCCCTTGTGTGACAAGAAGACTGTGTACTTCATAGCTGGGGAAGCATAAAAGCAGGCTGTGTTTTGGACCTTTCATGCATCCAATTAAAGGCTTGGGAGGATCAAATTCTATCGCAGATCCAGTTACCCCTGGTCAATACAGGGGTAATACCTTGAGAGAGCGGGTAATACTCCCCAGCGATGTCTGTGCCTGCCCAGCACTGACTTTTTTGTATTTGTGTTATTTCTTTCTTTTCCAGAAGGTACAAATGTATTTGCTAGAGGGGAGGTTGGAGGTGCGAGAGGCCAAAGGGAAAGGGAGCTGTGCGGTGCAGAAATTACCAGATTTTGAGTTGTCCCCTCCCCAAGGCCACCCCACAGCCCCAGAACCCAAAATGGAGCTCAAACCCTGGGCTGACCTTGGTGTGCTCCTGCACCAAGGGGGCCTGGAAGGTGAGACCTAGCTGAGAATCAAGGGAAGGAATATGTCACCTTCAATGCCCTGAGGGGTACAGCACTTCGCACTCTCTCGACATTTATTCTCTGCACTGGAGTGACAGATAAAGCCCTTGGATTTCTGTTCCCTTCTGATTCAGGACGGGCTGCAAGACCTCCAGCAAAAGGCCAGGAAATGGCTTCTCTTCCTTTATCACTTGCTATGCTCAGTCTAAGCCCTCCCAAAATGCAGAATTCCCCAAAAAGCCCTTTGTAACCCTGCTGTCTTCTGGTCTGTGACATGGGCCTCCCTGGCACACATCTTCCCCTGCAAGAAATGTGGCTTGGAGGGAAGATTACAGCTTCAAACCTTATGAAAGCAAAGTGGGTTCACATATTTGTTCCTTCTGCCTCTTCACAGAGGTTGGGGAGAGGCATTGTTGCCCCAAAATCCTCTGCACTTAGTTGTCTTCTTACATGTAGCAGTGCTGGAGCTACTCCATCCCAGGAGTGGGATCCCTGGGGCACCAGCCCTCACCATCACTTCCACTGTTTTGGTCCCAGAAAGCCTAAAAATGGTGCCAATCACTCAGTGCTCTCCCCTCCCAGGCTTTTATCAAACTACATAACCCAAGGGGCTTTTCTTGCATCTTGGGATTGACCCATAGTGCTGAGTTAAACCCACCTCTGTGGCCTTCCTCACTCTGACCGGAACACATGGCACATGTGGGGTGGGACCTGCTCCCTCCACAGGAAAAAGTGTCCCTTGTACAGCAAAGCCTAAGGAGGGGTTTGGTGGAACCTCCAGGACGTTTTCCCCACTGTGTCTATCTCAAGCCAAGGTGGAGATGGTGTCAGACAAAACTGGGAGCTTGCTGTCCCCAAAATCTGGATTTGCAGCTCCCTTTCAGGTAACCAGGACAGCCTTGTCAGCATGTGTCCAAATGGAGACCAGTTTCCAGCACAGGCTCCTGACTGGAAAACTTCCGGCAGGATTTTAGCTCTTCATTGTCACAGTAGAGATCTGTCACTGAGCAGGCAGCCACTTTGCTATGTTTGCACCATTAAATGCCATGTCTTGGCTCTGCTGCCTGCTGCTTTGCAGCCCTCTCACCCTCCAAATAGGATGGTTGTGTCCATACTGCTGATGGGAAAGGCTCTGCACTCTGTGCTAACTATTGAGCTGCTCCCAGGGAGCATGCAGGGCAGTTCTGCCTGTCTGAGGCAGCCCTATTCCAAGGACTCTTCTAATGTTTTAACAGGCTAAGTGATGAATCTTGGTGCCCTCGTACTCTTCAATGTACAGATGTAACTGGACTAAATCACCTGAGACATCCCAAACAGCCTAAAGGATTTAGAAACATCTCTTAATTTCCATTTAAAGCTGCTCCTCTTGATTTTTATTTTTTTTAACTTTTTTTTTTGGGGGAGGCATGTTATTAGCAGTCTGATGCAAAGTGAAGATGTGAAAAGAGAGGTTGTCATAATCTAGTGGTAAGAGCAGAACAGGAATATCCATTCATCCTGAGCACCTATGCCTTATTTGCACTACTCTCAGAAGTTCAATCCCATAGAAAACTTCACACAAGCTGAATGCAGGTTTTGGAGGGCAGCCTCCAGGAGATACACAGCCACTGCTGAGATCTGCATCTGCATCCACACACAGAGGTATTGATCAGCAGAACAAGCTCCTCAATCTTTATTCAATAACTCCATAGTAACCCACAATGACACACCGTCTGGGGCTTCACTAGGACAAGTGGGAAGTTTTATTCTAGCACTACATTCTCTTTTTCAAGATAAGTTGATTTCAACAGAGAGCTCTACAGTAGGAGAGCAGGACGTGATTTTTTTCAGCTGGAATACTTTTACTGTATTGAATGTTCTTTCAAGAACTATTAGTGGCTCCATTCGGAACAAATAACACCCTATTCCTCTTAATTTCACTTACTGAAATATGTGTGCTTCTTCAGAAGCAATTCTTGAAATGATTTCATACTGCATAGCTGTAATACAAGGCAGGCATAGATGGAATGCCATCTTTTCTGAAGTATCATTCCCCATTAAATGTACAGTGAAGAAGACACAAACAGGGATACACAGGTCCACTGTTTTTCAGGCAGTTCAAAAAAACACAAGGACATGCAACCATTTTTCAGGGAAAAAACTGCTGTGCCTTGCTGGGAAAAGCACCTTCTCATAAGCATCTCTATCAGGACGCTTATATTGGAAACTGCTCTTCAGGCCAGGCTGTTTCTTAAGTCAATCTGAAGGTTTTGTGGGCTTTTCTTCAAAATTACCTTGGCTTGCAATCACTTTCTCATGTGCCTGCTCCCATGCAGGTTGGTAGCTGGTCCCTGGAGCTACTGTGGGGATGGAAGTCCCCAAAACTGATGTGAAGGAGATCGATCTCTGCAGGTTGCCAGCAGGGTCAGTGGGAGAGAGGAGTTCTCAGGTAGGTGACTCAGAGCACCTAATCCCACTCTAGCAGTAATCCAGGGCTGTCAATCTGTCTCTGTTGTCTGGAGAGACAGTCCCACTCTCCTCCCTCTCCGTTATTAGCAGCAAAAAGATCCAGGCAGTTTTAACCAAGATCAGCTCTCTAACCAAGTCCACCATCTGTGAAAGCTTGTCTCTGCCTCTTCATCGCAGAGGTAGATGAGAGTCCCAAGGCCAAAGCTGAGTTTCTGTGAGTATTGTTCCCACTCAGCTGGTGATCCTTTTTATCCCCTGACATCCACAAGAGCTGAAGGAGCAATGCTAACCAATTTGTTTGTTAAGCTTAAACTGCCAGAATGTTTCCCAGCAGACTTGTTTGGTGGATCACTGGTGGGTCAGAAGTACTTCAGAGTTTCAGTGGTGGGATGTCTCCTGTAGGAAATAGTTCTTGAAGCAATACTAGAATCATATTGGTACTTATGAGCACATAGTTCATGGCTTCTTGGTGGATTTGCTCCCCCATTTTCAATTCTTGGAAGCTGTTTTTCCCGGTAATATTTCATTTTATCCCTATGCAATGCCGATAAACACTCCTATTACAATATTTTAGTTGATCTTTGCCGCATCTTTTGGCTTTGCTTCTGCTGGAAACTCACTGTTTCCAGGAGCTGAGTGGTCAACAGACTCATTTCTCTGTTCCAAAACCTGCTTGCTAAAGAGCTGAGCTGCAAGAACTAAACTGAAAAACCTTCTTTGTGGGGGCATTCTTGGTGTGTGTGGGACTTGATGGATATGATTCTTCACCCTGGACCCCTGCAGCATTAGGCCTTGCCTTTCACTCACCCTTCATCAACCACTGACTTTCAAGTGTGTCATCTCAAAACTAAGTGTAGGACTGGGGCTTAAAACAGATGAAAAATAAAATAATCAGTTTTATAACACAGGCTCAGAGTAAAGTGAATGAGCTGCTCTGTCTGTGGCTTGTGTTTTTCAGAGACAAGTATTTGTTCTATTACTTATTGATGTTGCAAATTGCCATCTGAGGGTTTGAACAGGAGTGGGAGCAGGCTGCATTGCTGGATTTGGAGCCCTTCCGAGATAAACGAGCTCTGAGAAGTAAAGAATTTGCTGTGGCAGCCCTGAAATATGTGCTGCATTTTACAAAGGCATGAAGTCCTCTGCATCTCCTTGCAGAGAGAGTGCTGTTGGTGCTCAGTTCTTCTATTTAGGAAGCTGCAAAAAAATAGTTGCTTCATTTTAAAGTCCTCAGTTTCAAAATGCTGGCCCAAGAACTAGGTTTGGGGCATGCTTGAAGGGAGGAAAAAAATCCATTTAAAAACATCTTTGAATGTCTTTGATTTTGGAAGATCAAATTTGAACACTTTGTCTCAATGTTTCCTGGATCAAAAGCAAAAGTCTTCTCCCTTTCTCATGCCCCCATGCATCAAACACACACATACAAAAAGGGAGGAGAGGGAAGAGGATATAAGGGAGAGAGCTCTTAGTGTTCTATCCGAACTAAATGTTCATTAAGGAAATAAATGTGCACAAATGAAAAAAAAAAAAGAACCACAACATTGCATCCAGGTTAGGCATTTAATAGGTTATTTCTTTACATGTGCAGTATACGTCTTTTTATATAGCTGATATCCTTGTATTGGAGCATGAACATTAACCTCCTACAATTCACCTTGGTTTGCAAACTGTAAGAATCGATTCACCTAAGATGGATGTTCACATCTAGTTAGCTTTCTGCATTATCTCAGCTGGAGAGGTCACTAAAAATAGTTGTATAGCACTTTAAATTTTCAACAGGGAGACTTTATTATCGTTTAGATCCATCATCGTTACTTTACCTACATGGTTCTTCCAGCTGAAATAATGCACAGAGCTGGTAGTGGCTAAGTGTTTTCAGAGTTCATGCACTGATGAGCAGGACAGCTTGGACAATATCTGAATTGCTAGCAACAGCAAACTGAGCAAGCTGCATGGGCAGTGTAACACTGGTTCAGTAAATCCCCACTGCTTCAACTATTTCATCAAAAATGCCCTTTTTTTTCTTGCTCTCCTGCACCACAGAAGCAGGACTGAGCTGTCACTGTGTGCTACTCTGATCCTGCAAACAGGTACCTTCATGAATAGCAGTCCTCATCCTTCCCCCTGTTTCCACTAAAGTCAATGAGGTATTTGTGCCAAGAAGCATTGAGGGGCTATGGGGTCACATCCACATTGTACAAGACAAGGTGAGAGAAGAAAAGCTGTTCTTAGCAGTGCTGCAGCATGATTTTCATTTGTTAGCTCTATTATTTTTAACAGTTTCCAGTGCTTTGTAAGGAATAAGTCACCTTGCCGAGGATCTCATGGCCTTCCAGGCATCAGAACTTGCTCTTCACATGTCTCCTCTGTATGTCACTGTACATATGTAGGTATGCATTTTGGCTGTTCAGGTTTGTTTGTGTTACCAGATGACTCAGTCATTATGAAGTTTCTAAGTTTCACCTTCCAAGTACACAAGGGTGAAAGGCCAGTGTCTTGGCCCTGTGCCTTGGCCCAGCTGCTCGCACTGGTATTGCTCATCTTGTTTGCATTTATTGCATGTATTTATTTACGCTATGGTGGCAAGGCTCAGAGAAGATGTGAAATGCCTGGAAGCACCAGGAAAATATCAGGAGGCACAAAGGACATAGAAGCAGACTGACTCCTCCATTACATTGTGAAGTGCTTGTAATTAATGAAATGCTTCTTTTATTTCTTCAGTAGAATGGTAGTAATTATTTGCTGCATAAATAAACACTCTTTTCTTCAGCACTAAATGCTGAGTTCTACATTGCATCTCACTGTTAATTCAGGCCAGATTCAAACACATCTTAAGATTAGCAGACACGTTCCTGTTGACTTCAGCGGCCATTAGATTGGGTTCTGCTGCAACGACACGAAACTGCGTTTTTCAGGAGGACATTAAAACTTTTGTAAAAAGCCTCACAATGGAGGCTAAGTGAAATCTTTCCACCCTTGCAGTTCTGCATTCTAACTCCACAAGAGGCTGTGCTGCCAGACATTAAGAAAATCCAGAGAGTACCTCACTGCCTTCAAGCTTGATGAAATGGGCTACAGCTTTCCTACTGGTGGTAGAAGGAAACTGTCTCGTGATGGGTATCAAAACAGATAGGACTTTAGCCATGTCAAAAGGAAAGATGTTGACTCATATTTCTCAGTCTGAGTGGTATGTCAAACGAACGTTAGCTGTCAAGCAGAAGTTTGGGAATATGTTGTGATTTAGCTTCAGCCAGTAACTAAGCACCATGGAGCTGTTCACTCACTCCTCCTGAGTGGGATGGGAAAGAAACTCAGAAGAGTAAAAGTGGGTTGAGATAACGACAATTTAAAAGGTAAAGCAAAAAGCACACATCAAGCAAAGCAAGACAAGGAATTCACTACTTCCCATTAGAATGCAGGTGTTCAGCCGTCTCTGGGAAAGCAGGGCTTCATCACATCCCCCGTTCCTACTTCTCCTACCAGGTTTATATGGTGAGCATAACACCATATGGTATGGAATATCCCTTTGGGGTCAGCTGTCCTGGCTGTGTCCCCTCCTAACTTCTTGTGCACCCCCAGCCTGCTCACTGGTGGGGTGGTGTGAGAAGCAAAGACCTTGGCTCTGCATAAGCGCTGTTCATCAATAAGGAAAGCAGCCCTGAATTATCACATTGTTTCCAGTGCAAATCCAAACCACAGCCCTGTACTACCTACTATGAAGAAAATCAACCCAACCTCAGCCAAAAACAGCACAGAACATTTTCAACTGCCAAAGTCTTCTTGAATGATGGAAGAAGTACACACCTGAGGGCAGTTTGTGGCCGTATTCTTGTCTTTCATTTCTACCTCAAAGAAGATTCAGGAACTGGTCTTAGAAAAAATTGCTGCCTGATTTTTTTTGTCTTGCAAATGTTTGCTCACAAGGAGAGTCCTTTAATGGGTGCTGTTCATACAAGTCAGGACCAATTATAGCCAGCTGGCATCTCCTAACACTGCAGGATGAAAGCTTCAGGTTCCAAGGAAGCTGATGGACCTTTAAGTCAGGGATACACCAGCTTAACAAATCTCTTAGTAAAAGTCAGAAAATACAGAAGTGTGTAAACTGGGGGCTATATTGACATGATGGGTTGAACATAGCTTTTATGTCCAACAGGGATGAAGCACACAGATGGCCTAGCATTACATACATTCACATTCAGCTGTGTCCCTGCTGCAGCCCCAGTTTACAGCTTTCAAGCTCTCAGCGGCCTGCTACCAACCCAAGATTTCTGTGCCATATCTCAAAGGAGCATTTTCACACTGAATTGCTCAGTAAAGTGGCTTTGCAGAGCACGAGACTGCAGACACCTCGGTCCATGTTGAGTGCAGAGCATATTGAAACCCTGAAGGTGCTCTTGGTGGACACAGGGCTATACATGATGGTGAGCAAGAAGTAGAGGAGCCAGTGCTGATCCTAATGAGCACTATAATGCATTCAGATTTATTTGCACCCTCTTTTTCACCTCTGTAATCCCCTCGGAGCGTGTGCAGGGAAAAAGGTTGGCACCAACCCCCATATCTGTGCAGCTAATTTCAGATCCCAAGGCCAAGCATTCCATTTCTCCAGTAGCATGAGTACGTTGCCTGACACTACCTCTGTGACAAAAAATGGGTACATTCCAGTGAGGAGAGGAGACATTGCTGGAGCACACAAAAAGCAGCCAGCACTGTCCCTTTGCCTTTTGGGAAGGGGCAGCATCCTGGATTAGGGTTAAACGGATTTGTCCTTGCAGGACCCTGGGTCTCTAATTGGGGTTTGTTGGGGGGTTTTTAATTCCCATAATCCTGGATGATTTGGAGCAGATGCTTCGAGATTTCTGCCAGGCCCAAAGGTGACTGTGGGCAGAAAACAGCCCATGCCTGGCTGGCAGCAGCGCAGCATGCTGCGGGTGTTGCTGTGCTCAGGGGGCTTCTCTTATTCCCCCTGCTCAGAGGGGCCACAGCGCAAGTGAGTATTGACTGGAGCTGAGTTTTGGCCCTGCACCAGGATTTGGGGTGACTTGAAGTCACCTTTGCCTTCCCAGAAGCCTGCAGCTGCAAGGGAATGAAGCCTGCTCCCCAGGAGGTTGTTGATGGGAAAGACAAAGCCATATGGAGTTGCCAGAGAGAGTTTATTTTTCCTGCCTGCTCCCAAGCATGTGTGAAAATCCTCTGGGTGTTGGCAGAAACCCTCACACCTGAAACCCCAATGTGAGGCTGCGAAGGCACCCCACCAGCCAGCCAGGGCCTTGGTGGGTTCTGTGGGTGAGATCTTTCTGTGTAACACATCAGAGGATGAGCCTTCAACTGCTGTCAAGTATAATGCATCAAATATTGATGGGGACAGACTTTTTTAACAGGGCCTGTTGTGATAGAACAAGGGGTAATAATTTTAAACTAAAGGAGGGTAAATTTAGACTACTTATAAATAAGAACTTTTTTTATGATTAGGGCAGTGTAACGCTGGCACAAGTTGCCTGGAGAGGCGATAGATGCCTCATCCCTGGGAACATCCAAGCTCAGGTTGCATGGGGCTCTGAGCAACCAGACCTGGTTAAAGACATCCCTGCTCATTGCAAGGGAGTTGGACTAGATGATCTTTAAATGTTCCTTCCAATCCAATCCATTCTGTGATTCTGAGATTCAGTTATAACCTGTTATACGCAGGCTTGGCTTGGCTTAGCACCATCTTGCAGCATTTCTCCAGGGCTCTGCTGAAGTTGCACAGCTCCAGTCTGGCTTTTGCAGGAAAGACCAAGGAACCACATAGGCCAGAGCACAGAAAGAGGCATGGGAGAGGAAGGCAATGAGTTTGGTCCATGGAATAAGTAAAAATTAAGTTTCCTTTATATCAACTCAGGGAATTCTCAGAATATCTCCAAAAAAAAACAAACCAAACCCTAACCATCTATAGCCACTTTGTGCACGATGTAAAATTTATTTAAGATAATGCCCAGGAATACTTGAAGTCCTTAGGTTTTGTTGGCCCAATAGGACTCCTTGCTGTCCACTTGCCAGCTGTTGCTTTCTCTGTCTTTTTACAGCTCCAGGTAGGATGAGCTGTAACCTGTATTTGATCTTCAGGAAATGGTTGCCTAACCTGACACAAAATACTAGCAGCCTGGATTCAAAAGCAAACCCATGTTTGTGGGTTCCAGCAATAATTTTGCAAGTCTCTAATGCTGCAACCACAAGCAGCCATTTAGGCTAAAATCTCTTTTCTGATCTTAAATATTTAACAAATACCATACAAAGATATGCAATATCTGCAATATTCATAGCCTCAGCAACAGGCTGAAAACACTTGGATTTGGCATGGGGTTATTTGAGGTTTTCCTTTGAAGACGGTAGATTTCCATTGCTTCTTTGTCATTGAACGTTGCCATACAACATTCATAATGCAACTGATAATTCATAGGCCATTTATGATATGATGGCCCAGAGATGGTCTCAGTAAACAAAAGCTTACCTTTAATAGCTTAAACAAGATGTGGTGTGCAGGTGGACTTGTATGAGGCAGAGATTAAATATGATTATTAATAATTACAAGCCCCAAGCCAGGAAAGCGCTTAAGCACAATCTCATGCCCCATTGGTTTGCCAGGGTAGCCTCTCCACCAACATCCAGGAGTCTTCAGCCTGTACCAGTGCTCAGCACCAGCCCAGGGTGTATGGGAGCTGGGACTGTGATGCCAAGAGTGCAACAGCCCTCTCACGCAAAAACTGCTGCACCAGTGGATAACAGCCATGTCTGCCTTGTGGGGTGGGTGCTGTCTTCCTCCTTTGCTTGGAAAGGAAGAGTTTACCTGGCAACATTCACATTAAAGGTTTGTATAGAAAAGCTTACAGCCAGGCAGTTTTATCACTGCTTGACAAAGTTAGCTGCTTAGAGAGGCTTTGGGTCAGGCTATTTAAAGGTGCCATTGATCCCCAGCCTACGCTCTGCATTTGCAAGTCTCCTCAGCTGAAAAAAAGTGAGACCTCAGGCCTGCTGAGTGTGACAGGGAGAAATGAGGTCCAGGCCACCCAGAATCCAGGAAAACATGAACATGTGAGTGAGGACTGAAGTTGTATGTGAGGTGTTTG
Organism: Psittacus erithacus; assembly: GCA_009867235.2. Classification (NCBI taxonomy): domain Eukaryota; kingdom Metazoa; phylum Chordata; class Aves; order Psittaciformes; family Psittacidae; genus Psittacus; species Psittacus erithacus. The sequence goes on from WYDI02032946.1 coordinate 14,604, forward strand.
CTATAAGAAGGAGATACAGATGAGCAGAGCTGTGTCTGTGCTCCCACATGCAGTGTCATGCTTCGGAGGTGTCTCACTGTTGAGGCAGGGCTCACCTAGTTGGCGTCAAGTGTAACTTCTTACGGCATAGTGGTGACTGCATGGCTTAGCCACACAAATACCCTCCTTACCTGTCCTGAGCTGTGCCAGGACTGGACCAGACAAGGCGGCTGCAGGAAAGGCAGCAGTAGCAGTGAGTCCCTGTCCTCAGGCAGGATCCCTGCAGCAGAGCCCATGGTCAGGGTGAGGGCAGATGGAGGAGCTGGAACAGTCGAAGTTTTTTAGACTTTATGTCTCCTAGACAGTGTCATAGATGCAGTGATGCACTTCACTTATAAGAGAGAAGTAGCAATACGTTTATTGATATAAACCAGCAATTTAACAAAAGTGATAGTAAATGTGACAGTGGTTTAACAAGATTCAATGGCAAGGTACACTGGAGTACTTACTGCATAGAGGACAGAGTCAGATAAAACTACCACTGAGTCATGAGGTTCAGAGAGGGCCTCTTTGCTTTCTAACCCCTTCTCAGAGAAGAGTCTAGGCGCAGCTGGATCAAGATTTAGTCTCAGATTTGGTCAGTGATTTATGTCTGAAAGATTGTATGTGCACAATCAATCCTCCACATCATTTACCTAAGATTTCCAAGTTTAGCATGTTGTTAATCACTTACCAAGAATGTGTTGCAGCAGGGAATCTCCCAACTTCGAAGTATAACCTCAGGAGGCATCGTTACTCAAGGGGAGAACCTGCTCAGATTAGCCCTTGATTATTGTGTTGTTATCTGCCTACTTTGAATCCACTTTGAGTCGCATAAGGCCATCATCACCAGATGCATCCATAAGCACCACCACTGATATTTATCATTTGAGCAGAGTTATGGGAAATAAAGGCCAGACTGGTGAGAGGAGCACCTCTGCAGGCAGGCACACCTGAAGCCAAGTTCTAGGCTCCAGTTCCTTAAACCTACCGCTAGCTGATTAAAGCTACTCCTCTTGACTCAGACCTTGACTCTTGGCCCCAGTCAGGAGGAAAAAGCTGGGGGTTTGAGACATCCTTGCTTTGCGTCGCTGTTCTTTGTGCAGCTGCCTGTGCCCCTCCAGCTGCCGCTTAGCCGAAAAACAAGTCTTTGAATGAAACGTAAGTTCTAGACTACGCTGGTGGGGTCTAGGTCCGGGTCGGGGTTCGGGCGAGAGGGCCCGGGGGCAGCGGAGCCACTTTGGCGGCCCTGGTCCCGGCCCCAGCGCGGAGCAACAGCTCCACCGCGCGCAGAGACGGGAGTGCAGGACACCGGCGAGGGGCAGCTCCCCTCTGGCGCGTTTATGCCTTTCTTACCGGTTTTTCGTCTGTTTTCCCGAACTTTATTATTATTATGAATTTTACTTTTATTAAATAAATAATAAAAAAAAACCCCAGCAAAAAAACCCCATTGTTTTAAAGAGCATCTTCTCACCCGACTCCCGAGGAAGGATATCTTTATTATTGCAGGGCTAGAGAATCACCGCTTGATACCACCAGAATTACAGCCTGCTACACTGCATTTGTCAGAGCCTGCAATAATTCTGAGTGGGCTTGGTTATCTGCTTTTGCCCTATGTTTGAACGCTGACGAGGGACAGAGGCTTTCACTAATGACCCTTTTCTGTTTCTTCTGAAAGGACAAGGTCACAGATTTGTCATTGTTTTGGTTTGAGGGCTGCAAGAATTCAACAGCTGGAGTTTGCCTCTTGCCAAAGCAATCCAAACACAATAAACCACAAAGCCATATTTTGTGCTCGCTCAAATATGCTTACTCAGTGTCCAACCCCATCCTTTTGATAAATGTCCACACTTGGTGCCAAGCATGGCCAGGTCAGCGCTCATCCAGGGCAGCCTCTGAGCATTGTAGTAGTGGGTTTCACACGCACAAAGCTTAGCCAGGAGCTGGGGCAAATGCTCCAGCTGAAGCCCAAGCAGTCATGCCTGCATGATGCCGGGGTATTGCTCTCACTGATAGCTGTGATGGGGCAACATCTGAGCCCACTGCTCCTGCTGGGATGGGGACAGCTCCAGGCACACCCCAGGGATGATGTGTGTGGGCTAAGGGCTGGCAAACCTCATATCCCAGACTGGTGAGTGAAAACACGGGGCCATGCACATAAGAAGGAGGACCTCTGGGGCCAAATAAGTTTTGTTCACTGTTCCCCACTCCCTGGGGTTTCTGTTTGGCTTTGCTGTCCTGTAAAAGGCAAGGCTGCCTCAGCTGGTACATCAATCCTGGGTCAAGCTATGAGGTTATTTCTTCCTATTCTCTGGCCCACCGGTGTCCTTACTGCAGCTGTTTGCAGGGAGGGGAGCACATTGATTTCCCCAGTGACCTCCGCAGGTATTTTACGTCCTTGGATGCCCTTTCCCAATGAGGTCTGGTGGTCAGACACGCCTGCAGCCCCCGGGAAGGCAGAGGTGGGTGTCAGACCAAATCCCTGACAAAAATCCCATCATGCAGCCCCCCGTTTTTCTCTCCCCAGAGATATCTCTGGCTCAGTTATGCCAAACCATTCCCGGAAAGCGCTAAATCCTGCGGGTCTGAGCTCGAGGAGGGGAAGCCCAGGTCTTTTGATGCCACCTTGTGGAAACTTCGCTATCCTGCCATTGCCAGTGTCCCCAGTCATCTTGGGGACAAGTTTGTGCGCAGCAGACTGGAGTGCTGATGGCTGGGGAATGTTTTGGGATGAGGTTGGGTGCAGCTGATCTCATTCAGGCTCAGACATGCACAGAAAGCTGTTCGGAGGGAAGAGGCTCACCCCAGCCGAGCAGCCACGTGAAAAAGCACAGGATGGTCCACTGGCAGTTGGCATTAGTTGTGTAGTTATCACAGCAGTGGCTAGAGGTGACATAAGGATCATTGAGCCTTGTGTCAGATCAAATGATACACTCAGGAAAACCCAGATCAGCTGTCGGGCATCTAAGTGCATGCTCTGGCTTGTGCTCCTTGTACTCCTTGATCTTCCTGTGGCAAGTGGCACAGCAAGAAAAGCAGCTGCTCTCAAAAGGATGCAGTGACCTGGAGTGAGCCTCAAACAAGCCTTAGGCACATAAATCCAGAACAGCAGCAAAAACCTTTGTAAGCTCAGCGGCCAGACAGAGAGGTCCAATTCCCTGCCCATGCTGCTTGGAACAGAAAGTCCTCCATGCTCGCACTGCTGCCCTGCCTGCGCTGGCCTGGGCTGAGTAGCAGCCTGCTGGCCAAACCCTATCCCACGGAGAGGGTTAACCGGGTAATTCACGGCGGGACCATGTCACCAGGAGTGTTCTTGGCATTTTAATATCTGAACAGCATCAAGTTCTCATTAAATGGAAGCACGGGTGCTTTCTGTCCATAAAATCCAGCCCTCAAAAAAGAGGAGTAGCTGTGTGTACCCCCATCCATTGCATCCCTGAGAGCTTCAAATACATTCTTTTCAGGAAAGCACCCTTGCCATCAGGCTACAAACTGCAGGATGTGGATTAGTTGGAGGGTAAGAGGGGAACATCTTCGCTGCTGTTCAATCTGGACAACAGCAAAGTTGAGAATTTTCCTCTGCTGCAGTTTGCCAGATTCCTGCTTTACTGTCTCCAGTACGCAAAGAATTTGGCTAACCTGCCAGATAAGTCAGTACCTGAGTGGCGCTTCTCCGAAAGGCAGGCAGAGCTTTTCCCAGCCATCACACAGCATCAGACATCCCCCATATCACAAAATTTACACAATCTGTGCTTTAAATCTTTCTGAATACCTTGTTTTAATATTGCCTGATGACATGCCATTCCCTGTATCAGCTCATATCAGTATCTTCTGATACCAAGTACAAGCATCTTATGTCATTTTTAATTTGTAAAGTATGGGCAATGAAAAGTATCTTTAAAGTCTGAAAATAAATGAGAAAATGATGTATTTTTGTGTGCTTTCCTGTATTTAACTTCATCTTCCCTTTATGTGGACATGGTCTGGTTTACAGTTTAGAAACCACAATAACTTTAAGAATAGCAAAGGCTGCAAATTAAATTACCATAAATCAAATACAGTCAGTAGGACCTGGCTGATTTGCACCCAAGTTGTATTTCAGGATATTGACTCTTCCAAGGTGTTCTCTCAAACTCATATTGCCACCTGGGGTACTTCGGAAGAGTAAAACCCACACAGGAGGTCAGGGGCAAAACAGTGCTTGTTTTCCAGATGCAGACTTGGAAACCCAGCAACACAATTGCTGCTTTGGAAGGGGGGTTCCAGGGGTGCCACTTTACCATCTGCATGTTTGAAAAAGGGATTTATTGAGAGGATGAGGAAATATCTGCTAAATTCTTTCCTGTACCATGAACCTGCAACATGTCATATACCAACAAGTGTGAAATCCCACAGAAAGAAGACTTAAACAATGCCAAGCCAAAAGCTGTGAAAATGTGACACTCTGAAAAGTCAGGCTAGGATTTCTTTTTCAGCCGCAGTCAGTTTGTAGCTTGGTATAAATGTTATCACCTGAATATCACTTGTTTGTGCCTTTTGAATAGGTAAGACATACTTTCATGTTTTCCTTTCCTTTGAAAACCTTCAGGATTGAGCCACGAATTGTATTTTCACATGAAATTCAGCTCCTCTGCTAGAGAGACCACATAGATGGGCAGTAATATTAATATTCCTTCCCAGGTCTGACAGAAACACGTCCGTATTCATAAATTTAAACATCTGGCTCTACTGCAAAGTAGGTCAGAGCTCATCTGTCAAAGAAGGATTTGTCAGAGATAGGGGGAATTGTATTTTCTCCCTCCTGTCTCATTTGTGTAGCAGCAAAATAAGAGCAGCCATTCCCTCCATCGGCGCTGGGAGGTAGTGGCTGTCCTCCAAGGGTACAAATATTCCCTTGCAGTGGAATAAAAGCGCGACTGGTCCCTTACCTGTGTGTCCTGTACCGCTCCCTTTTAGGTGACTCTTCTCAGATTGGTCTGTGATGCCATGCCAGACCAACCTGCTGCCTAAACCTTAGCACAGGCCAACAGGAAGAAAAGAACATGGCATAATCTGTATATCAACTGGTGCTGTGGCTTCTGCTGGGTGTTCGCAGATGTGCTGTGGGCAAATCTGTCACCCCATCAGGTATGACCATGGCCTACTCCGTGTTGACTAGCTCTGGGACTCCTCTGTCTTTAACTGGAGTGTCATTCCAGTCTGGGAAAAAAGGCTTTAAAATAAATTTTATAACTACAGAAAATGACAAGGGAACAGTATCTTGAATCAGCATCTACTGGAAAGTCTCTCTAACAGCCTACTCTGGAGGACAAAGCCCCCAAGTCTGGGTGTAAGCTCTGCAGCTCCTCAGTGTGGTCCCTGGCATCTGGTCAGCACTGCAGCATCAGCCCATTACCTCCAGCCCCATCAGCATGTGCCCTTCCTCACGCTGTCAGCAAAGTCCCCCTCACTCCCAAGTTCAGCCCTTGGCACCAGCGTGGGGTATCCTGCCCAGAAAGCTGCAGCAGGAATGTTTTGGGCTGTGTCATGGGATGTCTCAGCCCAGCCGCATTGCCCACCCCAGTCAGCTTCCAGCTGCTGATCCTGCCCTCACATTCGTACCTGTGCCCCATGTGGGAACAGGTCCCAGAAACCCTTCAGGCACGTTCCAGCCTAAGGGAATACCCGAAGCGCATACTCCAGCCAGCAGGCAGCGCAGCGGGGCTGCTGTTGTCTCCCAGGCCTGCAAAAACCCCCAGCAATTAAGATCTGTTCCCTGCAGTCAGCAAAGGACTCGGTGGCTCCCATCGCCCAGACAGCCCGGAGCTGACTCAGGGGTAGGTGAGTGCATCAGGCTGAGCTCTTCGAGGCAGGGGGGTGGCTTAGGAAACACAGCAGTGACCATGCTGCTGGCAGCTGCTTCCCTCTGGAAACAGCCTGGCAAGGGAGGGCTAACCTCTGTCTCCTTCTGGGAAAGCTGGTGTCATCCCTCAAGGGCTCTCGAAGGATAAGGCACAGCTTTGCATCCCTGTGCTGGAGCTCGTGTTGAGCCCAGAAGGGTGGCAGGGAGGGTAGTGCTGGTTTGAACTCAGAGCAGAGCCTGAGACAGCATTTTGGCTCTGATTTACTGTGGAGTTGCAGAAAATTGGCATCAAGCAGTTCAGGTCTCAGCTTTCTAACGAGGGTTATTCAGGTAAAACCAGGGCAATAGATTGTGAATGATCCTGGGGTCTGTGTAAAAAGCCACTGATGGAAGAAGAAATGGGGGAATGTTGAAGGGTGCAGGGAAAGCTTCAGCTGTGAGATTGAATGGGCCAATAAGGAGTAATAAATCCCTCCCTTTCTCTTTACAATTAAGAAGGGTTAAAAGGAAAGCAGGGAGTGGAGCCTGAATGTAACACCCATCCATCTCAAATGGGATGGGCTATCAGGCCTGCTTCCGGCTCCTCTTAGGGACTTCAGTTGTGTTTTTTGGAGGATGCTGGCACTGCTTCTATGCTCCCTGCCAAACCAGAGCCCTGCTGTGCCTGCAGGAAGAAACAGTCCCTGCCCCATCCCTTCCCCAGCCTCTGCAAACGCGGCTGGCACAGGGCTCCGGGAATTGCTGCCTTCAGTTCATTTCCAATTGGCGAAACAGCTTGGGAGGAGAAGGGCTGGCTCTGTGGAGCAGTGGAAATCTCGCCATCAGCCCTGCCCTGGCTCACTCTCCCTGGTGCAGGAAGGAGCAGGCAGGACATGAAACGGCCATGAGGCATCCGCAGGCATGTGTGGGTCTACTCGGGGATAGAAAACAGCTATGGAGGGGGCTGAAGTGGAGGACGGAGGGGTGTGGAGAGAGGGAAGGCTGCTGCCTCCCCCCCAACAGTGCCAGCTCGCTTGGAAAGCTTTCTTTAATAGAATTTCACACGAGCAGTAAAAAGCAACAGAGGGAACCCAGCATCTTCACTATGGCCAGGACCAGAGCTGCTACTGGGTCTATGGGTATACAGAGGCACCAGCACACAGGCAGGCACCAGCGCACAGGCGGGCACCAGCTCCAGGAGCATAGTGGTACCTGGGGACAGACCTCCCCTGGGCTTGTACATCACCTCATGGACCACCCAGGACACCATCACCTTTCTACAGAAAAGCCAAATTCATTTCAGCCTTAGGTTTAGCCCTTTTCAGAGCGGGATGAGCTGGTGTCCATGCAGCTGAAGTGTGGGGATGCCCTTTTGGAAGCTGTACCCCATAGGGAAGGTTTGGAAATCAGAGGAGGAAGAGACAAGCCCCAAAACCATAAGAAGATACTGAGATATGCCCCTGCGCACATATGGCCATATATTTTCAGCCTTCAGCTGCTATGAATGACAGCAATTAATGCTTTCTTACTCAGGGTACAGGGACAGTCAAGTCACCCCCTGGTATACATGTATGCAGATACTTGTGCAAGGGAGGAAAAAGGGGTGGCAGAAAAACCGGTGAATCAGACAAATGAGCCTTTTTTGCCATGAGGAAGGACAGGGAAGGATGCTTGCGATATGGCAGATGTCCCACACTGTAAGTTATTTCCTGGGGGAGGCTGCACTCCAATTCTGAATACAAATGACCCAAATTTCTCCACATTAAGACATGAATGAAATTTTTCCCATGATTTTCCAACACTCGCTTTCATCCCAAGCAGTGAGCAAGCTACAAAATATCAGCCCTGCCTATGGAATAAAAAATCTGGAAAAAACACGCATGCAGAACACTTGGTTTTATTGCCAAGTTTTCAAGCAGAAGGGACATGACTTGGTGTCTAAGTGAAACATTTACGTTTCTTCTTCTGAATCAAATTCAGACTGGATTGGGAGCCCCAGTCCTGGTAGTCAGGTCCATTGAGGAGCACTCTGCCCTTGTCTGCCCTCAGATGGGGATCCCCAACCCTGTGCATGGTCCAAGAGCAGCTGACATGTGCTTAGGGATGTGATCTGGTGTTGGGTCCAATTCCAGGAGCTGATGTCTGTAACACCCACACAGCAGCTCTCATGAAGCCCTGCAGAGAGCTGGACCTTGGCCTCAAACTGACCAAAGATTAGTTTGTTTTGGCTCCTTTCAGCAAACTGAAGTGTTTTTCATTTTGATCTTCCATCCCCCCACCTTACCCCCCCCCCCCCGAAACCTAAAGGATCCTGACAGCTTGGGCTGTTGTGTCAGTTGACTTTTAATCCAAAAATAATAACATTTTTTATGCAAAATCCTCAGCCTGTTCTGTTTTAACTCTCCCCAGAGCCCCGTAATTCTGTGTGTGCAGGGATGTCTTTGTGTCCTTTGGCACACTTTTGCACATGGAAATAAGAAAGAGCTTTTTCCCTACCTGAATGCTCACTCTCGTTATTGAACCTCTTTGAAGTTGAGCAATAAAAAACCCGCATATCCAGGCACGGAGCTCCCAACCAGCCCTTTTAAAGTCCTAAATGCAAATTTCTCTGTATCCTTACTGAAAATGTGGAAGGCTGCTCCAGACTATTGAATAGCTCCCAGGAGTGAGTGGTTCTTCACATTAATACCTATGGACCAGCAAATAGGTCTGTCCCATCCGCAGGGTATGAGCCTCTCCTTGCCTGGGGCTCCCTTGCTCCCAGTGCAGACACAGGGTTGCACTATGCCCATGGTCACATGGCTCTGGGCACCTCACCAGTGAAAAGGCTCTGCAGGATAGGAAGAGGAGCAGGGATGAATGCCAAAGGAATAAAATAAATAAAAATCTGTGCCCTTGCGCTGCAATAAATAATTTAACAAGGGAAGCTGGGACAGTTCTTGCAGCAAATGCAGGCACATGCTTGTGCTTATCTGAAATTCAGCAGCCGTGGTGGGGGATGTGAGATGTGTATGGGTACAAGAAAATACCCAGAGTCACCACAGCTCTCTAATGTGTGATGTCACAGCGCCTTTTTCATGCTGCCTCATTTTTCCTCCCAATTAGGTACAAAATGGAGCAAAAGTGGGAGGAGGATTATTGTAGCCCTGATGGCAGCAGGTGAGGGCAAAGCCTCACCCACTACTCTGCCCAAATGCATCCTCAAGTGGGAGCAATGATAGACGTCAGTCACATAAGTACTCACAGACTGTAGGCCCATAAAGCAATGTAATGGCCCTGTCAATCTGCTCCATGGGTATGTGTCTTATCTAGGGCCCCAGAAAAGCTTGAGAAACATTTCTGGATAAGTGGGTAGAAGAAGATGAAGAGAGACATCCAGGCACAACATGTGTTGGAGAGTGATGAGCACGGAAGATGCTAGACTTGGGCGTATTTATCCTAAAAAGCATCAAAAAGAAAACTTTTTAAGTTTTAGTAGGCGGAGGCACTGAATAGCCATGCCTGATTCTCAAGATACCCCAAAAGCACAACTACCCTGGCAACCAGGTCAGATGGAGGCATGGGAAAAGCAGCTCCCAAGGCTGCTAGAGATCCTTCACATGACCTTGAGTACATCATGTTTGTCCCTTTTAGTTCCTCAGAGGTGGGCTAACTCCTTTTCCCCAGCCTTCTTTACCCTTCTACTAGCTCCTCTATTAAAGGAGCTGACACATTCGTATAGCAGCTATGCTCCTAAATGGGATGAACACTCTGCTCATCCCTGGCAAGCAGTTAAGATGTCCAAGTGAGAAAAAGAGCAGGCAGGAAGGCATGCTAGGGCACCCAGGTCTTCTCCTTTCCTGGACCAGCTCGGTTTCTTCAGGTGATGGTCCAGCAGCTGGTCCCAGCCCAGCTACATGAGAGTGCCTGTCCAGTCCAAACACAGACCTCTGCCCAGCTACAACCAGAAGGCACCTTGGGAAAGTATAAAAACAAGCAGTGAGAATAAACATCCGGATGAGGGCTGAGGAGGGAAACCAAAACACTGAGAGAAGCCAGGAATAATAAGAACCAAAAACAAATATAAAAGCGCTAACGGGAGCAGCAGATCTAAAAATAAAATGAAAGAACAACAGCAGGGTGGAGGGACTGAGATATTTCAGGGGACTGGCAAAGTGTGTGGGGCTTTCAAGGGCTCAGTTTTACAGCCGTGAGGCTCAGCTCTGGGGCAGAAGCAGCCTCTCCTCTCACTGCCTTCTCTCCCAGATGTTGGGGAAGATGGAGGCTTGGACTCCCAGGAGCCACCGGGATAGCAGCAATGACAGCAGCCTGCTGCCCACCTCTGCCACATCTCCCCTTAAGGACAAGCATTTTTGCTATGGAGGAGCAGGATGCAGATGTCCCAGGAGCAGGTGCCCCATCCAAACCCTTCTCAGGTCCCATGAGAGGCTGCTCATTCCTCCAACCCATCAGTGAGCTGGCCCATAGGGTTTGGCAAGTCTGGGACCACGTCTGCTCAACCCAAGTCGTAGGGGGAGAACACATGTCTCCTGTACACCCCAAATTAGTGGTGTCCTGGCTAGATCCGAACTCCGGTTATCTTGGGAACTGCCCCAGGATGGCTGTGCAATCCAGAGCCGTTAACTTGCTCTAGCATCTATATCCACAGATGAAACCACTGAAAATCAAACCCCTGAAACATCTCTGTGGGTTCAGATTCCCTGAAGCTCTTCAGCTCTTCAGGCCTAGATCATATGAAATCAACAGGAGAATACAAATAATTTCTTTCCCTCCACCCAAGGAATTAACTTGGCTTGCAGCAGGAAGGTTGTACTGGATGGACTCTGCACCTGGCTGGCAGCGTGGCGTGCACAAACCCTCTGTAGGGAGGCCATTTTAGAGATGGGCACAGGGCCATTCAGAGATGAGTTTAAGCCTTCTCCTGGGAAAACATAGCAGGGCTGCTACTTGCCTCCACTTTCTCCAAGCTGACCATAGGGCTCCTGTGCATAAGCACCTTCTCTCCAGGGAGGACCTAGATCCCTTTAGGACAGAGTCCCTGCATGGGACATTGAGACATTTGCTTTTTCTTTGGGGTTTCCCCCATCTTTCATCTGTTGTTCAGACTGGGAAGCTGTCCCAATCACCTTTCTCTGTCACCAGTGCTCCCCTCACCCTGGCACTGGTGATACAGCATTTCCATGGTGGGACTCAAGAAGCTGCAGGGAGTTTGGAAGCATGCTGGAATAAAAGAATACACTTGGGCCATCTCTTGGCATTTGACTCGAAGCAGTTCCCCTCTCTTGAAAGCAAAATTAACTGTGTCATGGTGCTTCTACCACTGGGCCCACCACACCAGACCTCCGCTTTCATGGAAGCCGTCCAGCCTCACCAGGGCTGCAAGTCTATCGCCACCTAATTAAAACCGATAGTGAATTGTAAAGATGGGGGAAAATAAAACAATAAAACCAAACAAAATCATTCTGGAGGGAGAGCCAAGGAGGCCACGTGCCAGGAAAACGAGCCACTTGCCAGTTTGGCACAGAGTGAATGCTTGGCCTGTTGAGATGACATGCTGGAGCGGGGCGTGCTGAAGAGGCACTTACCATTTCAGGGGGAAAACAGAGGTAGAGGAGGGGTCAGGGATGAGAACGAGACAGAGCCCAAATGATGACTGAATACCAAACACGCATTTAAGCATGAAGATGGGTGTGGGAGAGGATCAAGACACATCCCTGCCACAGACTTGGCTGGTGTTTGTCAGCACAACCTCATAAATGACAATACCGCAGCTGCTACAGACAGGCTTCCACCAAAACCAGAGCTGGAGATACACAGAGCAAAGGATAGTGCTAACCAAGCCCATTGAAAGTGCAAAGCAACAGGAGAGGGCTCCCAGTGGGCTGGGGGGCACACTGTGAAAGGGCACGGAAGATATGCAGCCAAGAGTGGCATATGATGCACCAGACTTAAGAATCAGAGATTCAAAAGGTGGTGAATGTCCCAAACCCCTTTGCCCTGTGCAGGAATGAGACACCCGAATCAACACGGGGTGCTAAAATAAGGATGCAGGTCAGGCAGATGGCCAGGTTCTCCCCATGTACACTGCACCCTGGCAGGGCAGCAGCCCATGGGCCCTCACAGAAGAGGTAGGGGGGCTGTGCATGACTTTCTCCCCTTCCCACCTCTGGCAGTGCATGCTGGCAGAGGGCATGGGTTGCTTTCCAGGATCCCATCTCTCCTTGGCTCTTTTCCCTGGCTTTCTAGGGCATGGCACAGCAGACAGCAAGGTCCCTGCCTCTCCATGGGCTGGTTTCTTATGACCCAGCATAAGGTGCCTGTGAAAGGAGCAGCCATGGCCAAGTTTCCCCATGTTTTTACTTTCCTGGTTTCATTTTGTCTGGGTGCAAATGGTGGGTTTTGAATCCAGACTTTCCCTTCTGTGGCTCTCCCCACTGGTCCCAGCGATGCTGTAAGAAAACGTTAAGTCACAGGCAGTCGGCGCCTCCCTGGTTCTGAAAGCTGCGCCTGGCAGGATCCCGGCTGGACCGTGGGATGGACTTGCAGAGGACTAATGGAAATGCACCGCTACTTTGAGTATCTGCTGGGTCGTTCAATGTGTGAGTCTGAGCTTTCAGCATGGGTTTTTTCCTTCCAAAAGTCGCCCTTTTCTGTTCATGTGCTTCTGGATGTGTGGCCACACCAAGGCTGGACCCGCTGAGCTTTTCCAGCAGTTTTCTCCTAAAAACCCCAGCAAGTTCCTCCACTGGCCCCTGTGCACCCCAGCCCCTGTCATACACTGACATAGCTGCACCCTTCACCATGCAACCTGGTCAGGATCAGGCTCTTTGCAGCCCTCATTCCCAAAAGCATGTCCGTGAGATACTAATGCACTTCAGACACTAGCCCTCGCGGGTAGAAGATTGAAAGGCAAACACAGGCTCACTGCTCTCTCCCCACTGTATCCAGATTTTCTGGGGCTGTGTCCCCTCCCCTTCTCTCCTCTGGGCATTGCCTGCCCAGCTGCACAGCATCCCCGCAAGCCGACAGGATGAGTGACGGGTAAACAGAGCTTTTCCATGGAAACATTTGTTCAACAAAGAATTGCAGATTTTCATGGTGAGTATCTGGTTTCCTCCAAACTTTTTTGTTGTTGTTTCTGAAAGCTGCCTGGCCGGTCTGGATCTGGCTTTCACGAGCATTTTTCCCCCTAACACTTTTCAGCAGCTTGATTCTCCCTGCTCCTTTTTCTTTTATTTTCTTTTTTCTTCTTCTTTCTCTTTTTTTTCTTTCTTTCTCTCTTTCTTTTTTTTTTTTTTTTTTTCACTTCCTTAGGTTTCCATCCTTTCTTAAAAAACATAAATAGAGGTGATGGTGTCTCTTTTGGACTTTTCAACAGGGCACAAACTCTCCTCCCTGAGAGATTAATGATAACGATGGGTGACTCAGAAAGGGATACTTGGGTTTTTGCACTGATAAAAGCTTGAATGGGAGAGGTGGGACTAGGAAACCTGCTCTGGGCTACACCTTCTGAAGGACACACAGAAGGAAGCAAGAGACTGTCCAGGAGATAAGGGAAGATGCTTGCAGAGTGCTTGCATCCACACAGAGTGATGTGAGAGTGCGAGGACGTCGCCCAGGCCTATGGGCCTATCTCACTCTATCCCTTTGACCCGAAGCTGCCTTTCTCCTTCTGGCTTCTTCGTGTTTAACTTGATTTCCCCCAAGCAATTCTGCGCTGATCCTTAGGCAGACAAGGGGTGCTCCCCGGCGTGTGCCCAAGGAGCCAGCGGGGTCCCCAGCAGAAGGCGGAGGTGACAGCAGGTGGCACTGCAGCCCCAGAAACGCGCCGGGAGCTGACGCCCAGCAAGGACGCGCTCCCACCCACATCCACATCCGCGCTCACTCCCGCCCACATCCACATCCACACTCCCACACACACCTACACTCCCATCCACACTCCCATTCCCAGTCCAGGGCTCAGGGAAAGCAGCCCCGATCCACTCCGGCGTTCATTCGCTGCTATGGGACGCCACCAACCCCCATGATTTCATGCACTATGAGGAGGAAGAGCTTGGGATAGTATTCCTAACCCATGCCAAAGCAGGGTGCCTGGGGGAAATCCAGCGTTTAGTGAGGGTTTGGTGCAGGGATAAGTCCTGGAGCAGAGAAGCACCCTCCTCACTCTGGGGGAGATAAGACTTACTGCTTGCTTTTTGGGGTGCAAGAGGTTGAACATGCCTGTTGGCTGCGAACAAGGAAAGCAGGAAGAGGCAAGCATTCCAAGAAATCAAGGTAGCTCAGACAAAGTGCAACCACCAGCTGCTGCATACTGGGGGGAGTTAGGGAAGAACCTGAGTTGCTGTAAAGCTGTGAATGTGAACACAGAATTAAAAACCAAAATGAAACATACACCAACATCCTTCCATGAACTACACTGATTTATGCCAGTAAATTCATACCAATGCCTCCAGTTGTGCTAGGAATATAACCAGGGATGTGCCATAGCCTCTATTCCCATCCTATAACCACTCTGAGTTCAGGCTTTATTTTTAGCCCAGCTTCCTCAGGGCTCTGTCTGATCTAATCTCTCTGGAGAGAGTTTTTCCTGCTAAATGCCACCCCTCCTGCTAGAAACTCCCATTCTCCCCAGTGCTGCTGAAGGGGTTGACCTTGTTGAGCAAATTTGAAAGATAATCTGGCGAAATTTGGAACAAAACTGACACCCAAATAGAGAAGAGAGACATTTAAAAGAGCGTCCCAGGGTGAGATAGACAAGCGGCACTCAGACATCAGAGTAGCTGGTTGGTGGCCCAGAGAATGTCAGGATTGCTGCAGGAGGAAGGAAAAGAGGGCAATTCTCTTTCTTCCTTTGATTTGGCTGGTGTAGTATTGCCAAGCTCTTTGTGACTTGCTTTCAAGCATTTTGCTATGAGTGTTCAGTGCTGGTTAGTGGTGTTTGGTCCCGTGATGTTGTTTCTGGCCAGCAGTTGGTTGAGCTCATGTCTTGTAATTAGTGGGTGGGCTTGAGGAGACCACTGTGGCTTCCGATCTCTCAGGGAGAGGGAGAAAATAAGCAGGATTGAGGAATTTTAGAAAATTACAGGCATTTTAATTTCATGTAAGCTTTGCCAAGAACACCAAGCCCTGGAGAAGGATGGCCACTGCGAGATGCATTGCCCATGGGCAGGACTAAAGGACTTTGTTTCTCATCATAGTCACCCAAATAACTCTCTGTGTGTGCCTGTGTGTCTGTGTGCACAAATACAGCGTTGTCTGCCCAGCGGTCCACGGGCCAGCGGTGGCTATGGGAACATGGTACCTCTGCAAGATTAAAGGGATATATTCCATCTGCAAACGCAGTTTTACACAGATTTCTTTTTCACAACAGGATTGCTGTAACTGGAGGACTTGGGGGATGCAGAGGGATGTTAAAGCAGGGGAGCACTGGCTCTTGCTCATTTTTAACGAGGCCAATCTGTTGAGGTGACAACACTGTGAGTCCAGACCAGCCCACCCGGGTTGTCAGACCCCACTTGAGCTAATCCCCTTCTTGCTCACATGGTTTTTCCTGCAGCAGAAAGAGGCTGAAAACCAACCACAAAATCCCCAGGAAAAGGCCAATTGTGAAGCTGCAGCAACTGAGCAAGAGCCATATGAGAAGACACAGTATTTTTCACTAGTGTCTCTATTTGTCCCTGGTTTAAGGGTGTGTCAGGGGGCTGAGACCCTAGCCTGTCTCATCCAATACCCCAGGGGACATTTCCACTATACACATTCACTCAGCAGCATCTGAAACTGATGAACAGTCAGTACTTGGCGCTAACTGCACAAAATAAATGTAAATGCTGTTTCAGGTGGGCACCTATGCTCCTGCTTCTGTTGCAGGGTGCCAGATCTGACCACCCCGTTCCCATCTCAGAGGAAAAATCTCTGCCTCCAGCATCACCAAGCAATCCCTTGCTGCTGTATTTCCAAAATAACAGTTTTTTCTGGGCAGGATTTGATGACAAGTTTTGTCTTGAGAAAAGGGCCAATCTGACATTCAGAGCAGAAAGGATCTATCAGCCAGGCGCTAAGGCACATGCCCCAAAACATGGCTTTTTGAACTACAGTAGACAGAAAATAACAATGTCTACTTTATAACTGCAAACATGGATCTAATCCTGACTTATCAGGCAAGTTGTTCTACACAGTGGCTCTATCAAGTGCATTTATCTCTCTATATACATGTATATGTACATGATATATTTATGTATTCTGTCTCCCATTCAGAGTAGGTATTAATCATATGCTGTTCCACCCAAACAATGTTTGAAGTGGCCTATGTCTCTCTGGTTGTGACTGCTTCCACCATCACCCATGTGACTCTTGTTTGCAGGCTCGTTGAACCAGAGCTGACAACTGCAAGCCCCTGGGCCCTAAAAGGAATTTTTGCTAAAAAAGAGCCAGCTCTGTGCAAAAGTCCATTGGTTTTCTACAGCAGGGCTTCAGGCAGCAATCGTCACCCCATGGGGACATCTCACCCTGGAGATAGTGCCCTACACAGACATCCCTGCTGTGCTGCATGCATCCAGCACAAGGAGCAGTGTGCTCCTTCAACCAAGGACTTCTCTCTCTTTCTCTCTCTCCCCCTTCTTATTTAGCAAAATAACCCTGCGATTATTTTTCCACATGAAAGTGTGTGCTGTTCAGGTGGACAATCTGACTCCAGCTGAGCCGCCTGGAATCCCTGTGGTTTTGATTTTCAGCAGAGAACAATCTTATCAGCCCAGATTGTACACAGAGATAGGGAGCCTTCAGGTAGGGTTGCATAAGCACAGATTGGCTCAGCTGGGATGAGGAAGGCTCCGCTCACTGTATTTATTTGTTTTCCCCACTGTGGGTTTCAGGTTCTCCTGGTGACCACCATTTTAGCGCTCTTTCCTCACTCATTCATTGTTTGAGCAGCCGAGCCTTCCTCATGGATCGCTGGGCAGGAGGTTCAATTTAAATCTGGCCTCAGCCCCTGGCTACTTGCATATTGCCTTTACAGGTTTCTTGCATATAGGGGATTTTCCCCCCTCCCATTATGGTTATTCTCTGGGCTAGGATGGGATGGCCCCCAATTTGGGATGGATGTGATTCCCCCCTACCTTGGCACACCTGTTTTGGCCTCCTCCTCTCCTGTCAGCTCCTCTTTCAAATCAGCCAACTGCGTGGGCACCTAGTCTCCGATTGCAAAGGCAGGATATACGGTTTCCAAAGAGGCCATCAGCAAATAGCTGTTACTACGTAACCCTGGCAGAGGAGGAGGAAGAGGACAGAGAGGCATCCTGAGCAAAGCAAGCCCCAGAACATCACCCACAGGAGCACCGAGGGGTGCGGACTTAGAGACTTAGGCATCCGAGAACAGCACATGCTGCTCTGGGTGTTGACATGGGAGTCCCATCCCATGTCGTACAATGCTTCTCCCCCACAGCAGTCCCCTCATGTGCCACCCAAGGACACAGGGTGGCAGGGACTGAATGCACCCATGCGACCTCCATGATGATGTTCTGGGATGTCACTGGGACCTGGCAGAAAAAGTGACCATACAAGTCAGAGCATGTCTTTTGGAAAATGTTTTATGTTTGGAGTTAACCCTGCAGTGGCATGGGAGCCACCTTGTGCATGTTGAGCTCCTTTTGCTGTGGGAAAACCTTGGTCTTGGTCCAGTTTACAGCTTTTGCTCTTTTTGTCTCTTTTCCTCCTGGTTTGGAGAATTTTCAGAAATCTCTCTGGTACTGATGCCTTCAGATCATGTAACATCACCTCTTTTCTTTCTCTAGGACAGATTATTAAATTTAACACACCCATACACCAGGAGGGACCACTGTGATGAGCAGGTTGGACATCTGGTGTGCCATTAGCCCAGATAAAGCCTACTAAACATCTCTCAGAAAGTCATCACAATGTGAGGCATTGATTCTCCTCCCTCTAAAATGTACACTCCCCTTCTCGGCTTCAATTAGGCCATGAGTGGGTGCAGGGTACTGGAGTGACCATCTGCTGACCATCCTTACCATGATCATCATATCTGGTGTCACAGGCTTTGGCCATACCACCACCCCCACCAGCCCAGTACCAAGTTCCCTTAGGCTGGTGGCAACTGAGCAGGCCAGCAGAACAGCCCCAAAGCCCATTTGCTGAAGGTCTCCTCCAGCCCAGGTTCTGCCTGGAGGTGCGGAGCTCAGAGGCAGAGCAGAGGTAGGATTTTGAGTGAGCAGCCTACAGCTCCCCATCACCATGCCCTTGCTTTGCCTTTGCCCGCCAGGTAGTTCCTTGAACCTCATCCAAGTTACCCTTCAGACCTGGAGGGCTCAGAAGCAGATCCTGCACACAAAGGTAATAGATGGAGCTGCTACAGCCCAGGATGGCAACAGCTTCTTGGCCAACATGTTGCGCTGGATATGTCTGTCCACTTCATTAGGCACTGTGTCTTCTGGGGACAGCACAGCTCCAGCATCCCCACATCCTTTGCCTGTGCTTTTCCTACCAAGAAACAATACAGCCTCCCTGCCAAGTCTTCAAGGATATTCCTCCTGATGCTGTCTCAAGCCTCAGCGTCTTCCGCTCCCACAGGGGCAGCAGCAATGCGTGTCCTAGCCTGAGTTGCTCCAGTAGTATAAAACCATCATGTGCTTTTCTTCCTCATCACCCAGCAGACTCCAGATGCCATGGGGACCAGGGCATCCACAGCTCAGCTCCACTGCAAAGGGCATGTGGCACAAACCACCAACGGTCCTGTGTGCCAAAGGTTGGAAGCCATCATACCAGGGGCAGAAGTGTCCCCTGCAGCTGAGCACTGCTGAGCCCACACAACATTCCTGGCTCCTGCTCACTTCACTTCTGCTCCAGCAGAGGGGTGACACAGGCAAAGCTCTGCTGAGGCAGGCAGAAGGCAGCCTCTGGCTACAGAGAACCGAGCAATCCATGGCCAAGTGGTTGGGCAAGTTCTGTGGTTTCTTCATTCGGGCACCTCTGCCCAGCCCCAGAGGTGCTCACTCCCTCTTGCACACTTTGTCTCCCGGCTTCCCAGCCTGCTATGGGAGATTAAGCATATGAAGATCTTAATTCCCTACATACATCTCTGATTTGTTTTAGCCTGACACAGCCCTTCTCTTGGATGAAGCACACATCAAGGCTATGCCCATCCACAGCCATGGCGCTGCTACAGAATCCCTCCCATGCCCACATAGATAGCAGTATGGGTTGCTGTGACACCCAGCACCCCATACAGGGCAGCAGGAGTGGCAAGGGGAGAGGCATCCCTTGAGACTCAGGAGAAGCATCCTGATGGTTTGCAGATGTGATTTCATTTTTCATTTGTTTCTAATTCACTTGGGTAGTTGGGTTGGGTTTTTTTTTTTTTACTCTAGAAAAGAGACAATTTCTTCAGGGAGTGTTAGCCACAAGCCTCATTTGGCATTGTGTTTTAGTCAATTGGTTTTGTCTTGCATTATTAGGAATATTGTATTACATAATGATAAGCTGCTTTGACTTATTATGGGGACTATAAAGGGCGGCAGCCCTGGGCACGTGGGGCAACAGCCACCAATGCAGGACAGCCACCCTTTCTGCTCCATCATCTGCCTTTACTCTGACCTTCAGCAGGCCTGTCGTCTCCCTGGGTCTCATTTTCCCCTCATGTAAAACACTTCAGCTATTAGCTGAAAAGCTTTTCCATCCTTAAGTCAGAAAAAAAAATAAAGATGCGTTTTTCTTTTTTCTTCCATCCAAATAAGCAGATGTGAAGATCTTCTACACCTTTTCTATCATGGCTGAAAGCCGTCAGAGTCTGAGCAGGTTTGGGACTGTAGCAAAGCAGCCCTTATCCCTGCAGAACTAGGCTGTGGAAAAGAAATTGAGGCAGGGATAGGAAGTTGCTGCTCTGCCTACGGAGGCATATTCCAAAAGCACTGGACAAGTGAAAACAGGCAAACATAATTGAACCAAATCTGCCTCTTTAAACTGATTATTAGGATTGAGATTATATGCTTGAGAAAAAGTTCAACCTCTGTTTAAAATCTGGACAGGTGGGAGCAAATGCTAGAAACCATGAGTGACAAATCCAGCTGGAAGGAAAGACAGGGTGTCAGGGGATGGGGTTCAGCTTGGTGCCCTCTTTCCAGACAGCTTCCAACTGCTGTTGGAGTAAGAGGTGATAATCTCTGGGGAGCCTGGTAATTTGCTCTCTCTATTTGAAGATTAAAGCAAATTTCCATAATTAGAATTGTGTCAAAGTCCAGTTGGGAAAGATGACGGTGTCTCAGGTTGCTTTGTACACTTGAGAAGAACCAAAGCTCCTGTAGACCCAGCCTCTAACACCTCTGCTCTTCCCACAGAGCACCTGGTGCCCTCAGAAAACCTGATGGCTTTGGCCCCAGCAGGAATAGTAAAATCCACCTTTGAAGATGGATTGATGCAGCCAGGCCTGTCAAGTACTGCTTTGACTGAACCTTTATTGCTCCTGCTGCTGCTAATGGCATCCGCGTGTCAGGCAGGTTAAAGCACTTCCCTCTGAAGGCAGCATATGCAGGTACCCAGCCTTCGGCAGCATCACCCGACAGTGGGCACTTCCTCAGATGCAAAACCACCAACGAAGAAGCAAAGAAGCGTACTGGCTGGGCAGACAGGGAGGTTTTCTGTCTGTGCCTGTGCAGTGTCCATAAGCTGCTCTCCAGGGGAAAGTAGGAGTAACAGGGAAGCTCAGAGGTGAAGAGTTATCTCAGGCATGTGCTGTTTTCTTTACAGACCTGCAGAGTCCGAAGCACTTCAATAACATTCAAACAATTGTTAAATAGTACTTTATCTTCAGGCTGGATAACAGCACAAGCAGCTGCTGGCTGCCTAGTGACAGGCAGCTCGGTAAAACCATCTACCCAGGAAAAAGTCTGGATGCCTTGGCCCAGTCCTTCCTGTACTGCACACCCTGCCTCATTCCAGCTGCTGACATTTCCAAACCTGTGTGTGTGCTCACAATGAAGCCCCGATGTCCAGCTGGGTCCGGATTGCAAAGTCACAGAGCACAGAGGTCCCCTAACCACATCGCAGCTCCAGGCTCCTGCCGTTGCAGCTAGGGATGCATGAGCTTTAGGGAGCCAGGCCTGGAAGTACTGCGTTTAAATCCATCGGCTGAGCAAGCATCCGCTCGTCACAGCCAGCCTCTGTGGAGGATTTGCCAGCACGTGGCCTAGGACGGTGGGGGCTGAAATCAGGACCATTCCTGCCCCGGGGAGGCAGCAGGGAAGGGGAGCAGGGCAGAGGCTGAGCAGGAGTGCAACCCGTGCATGGCATGACGCTGGCTCAGTGTGACCAGGGAAATGAAATGGGGGGGGAAAAGGGAAGCTTTCTCTCTGGGTGTTTGGTTTTATACACTGCGTTTCCTGGTTGGGGAATCTAAGCATAACCCCCACTCCAGGCTGTCCTCAGCATGGAGGTAGGCTGAGAGAAGCATGCTGCCCGTCTGCCTCTGCAGGAGGAAGAGGCTTTTATGGTAGAGGTGACCTTTCTAAATCCCTGCTTTGGACAGACATTTCCAATAAGTGCTGAAGAAAAGCCTGCCAGTTCCAGCTTTCTCAGCCTGCTCTCCATTTTCCTTCCATCCTCTCCAGGCTGAATTTAATCCGAGAAGGTTCCTTTGAGCTTTTGTGTGTTGCTGGGGGAGATGTGGGCGCACAAGGGATCGCATTACAACTTTCATTTCCTGAAATGTTTGAGGGAACATCCAGGGTTTTATCCACACATCAGGCAAAGCTGAGAGCTCGGATTTCAGGTCTTGTCACTCAGCTGTCACCAAACAAATGAGCCTCTCAGAGCTGGAGACGGAGGGAGCTACCTGCTATTCATGACCCCCAAAGCAGGTGATCACTCATGGGAAAAGCAGGTAGAATTAATCATTCCGCTGTTCTCCATTTCCTCCCCTTTTTTGGCTGACCTGGACACAGTGTGAAATCCGTCCCGAGGGGTGTACAGGAGCTGGGGGGGGATTAACTCCTTCCTGCCGGTGGAAATACAAAGCAGAGTTGGGTGAGAAACAGCCCTAGGCTGCCTCCTCAGGCTGGCTTTGCTGTGAAAAGCTTGCTGCGAGGTCAAGCCTAATCGAGGAGAGCTCAGCAACCTGCGCTTGGCTCAGCTCCGGGGCCTCCCTGCTCCCACCTGCCTGCCCCAGCCCCTTTCCCTGCAGGAGGGTCCTCAGCACCCTCCATTTCTCCTTGCCACCATCCGCCTATTGGAGCCTCGTCCTTCTCCCTATGAAGTAAATAGAGGGCCGGGCATGGAAAGGGCTGTATTGAGCGGTCCTGCTCTGGAGCAGTGGGGCCTGGCAGCAGTCCTGACCCGCAGTTCCGTGATGAGTATGGGGCGGAGGGTGGCGGGGAGAGGTGGGTTTGGACAAGGGAGACATCTTCTGGCAGCTTCCCACCCCGAGAGTCAGCCCGGCCGCTGCCTGCGCGCAGAGAGTGCATCTTCAGTCTTTGCGTTGGAAATAACCCTGATTTGCGTGTCCCTGCTTGGCTTCCTCGCTGCCAAGGCTGGAACCCCGGGCAGTATTTATCCTTCCTCTTCACCGAGTGACTTGGGGAAAGAAATAAAAACTAAAAACCAAAACCCCCAAACCAAAGCAAACAAACAAAAAAGAAAAAAAAAAAACCAAAACCCCACACCAAAAACCGGAGCTACAGCTCATCCATCCTCAGGACCCGCAGCTGCTCATCTTAAAAACCTTCCCCCTGTTCCCTGGGTGGATGCCCCTTTCTGCCCTAGGGGCTGGGAACGGCTGCGCGGCTTTTTGGAGGATCACGGCGGGGCTGGTTGAGCTCCCCACTAAAGGCGATGAGGGTCCTCGGCAGGGCCAGGGCCACGGCCACGGACCATCCCGTCCCTGGGGTCCCCGCGGGGCATGCAGCGGGGTCCGCCCCAGGCGGCCTCCGGGTCTGGGCTGCCGGGGCTGGTGTGGCCGCGCAGGGGGGGTCTCCCTGCTCCCACCCCACAACGTCGGATTTTGCCCCGGCTCCACCCGCTGTCGCTGATGGGCACAGACACGCAGATGCGCGTCCACCCGCGTGGCTTGTGCGCCCAAGAGTGGGACTTGACCCCTCCGCCCACAAAGCCACGTTGGATCCTGCCCAGGAGGTCTGGGGCTCCCCCGCCGCACCAGCCGTGCCTCCCCCCAAAAGGATCGTGGGTGCAGGAAACCCTGCTGGAGCAGGGCTGGGCAACCGGATGGGGCAGCCGGGGCCAGGCCGGAGGGAGTAGCCGGAACCGAAGAGGGCGGTGGAGAAAACGAATCCGCAGCCCCGTCCCGGAGCTGGGGGGTGATCCGCGGAGAGCCCTGAAGCGTGTCCGTTCTCCTGGGTCTGAGCGGGAGGGACGCGGAGCGCTCAGGCCTGGCAGGACACTCCTGCAGAGGGTGACATTTCTCCATGGCCCAAGACCCCGAGAACAAACACGGGAACTACTTAAATAAACACGCACTTAATGATGCAAAACGCTAACGGGGGGAACGGCACCGGCTGCCCGGCCGCAACGAGGCCCCGACGGGGTGGGCGATGGGAAGGAGCAGCTCCCTCCCGGCCTTACAACCCCCAGCAAGCGGCTCTGCGGGCTCCCCAGCCCCATCCCGTCTCGGTTAGGAAGGCACCGGCTGCCGTCTCAGCCCCGAAGCGCCCGCTGGGTGGGGGGTAAGGGTAGGCAAAGGGACAGGGGCTCGCCTGGCAAAAAAGCGCGCAGCCTGGGTGTTCTGCCATCAGCGTTGTTTAATTTAGGCTGTTTAGGTACAATAGAAAAGAAACCTGAAAGCACATGCGATTTTTGGTAACAAATACTCGTCATCCGCAGGCTCACTGCAAGCCGGAGGTGAAAGCAGAGAACGGGGCCAGGAGGGAGCGGGCGACGGGGAGCTGCCGGGGCGGCCCGAAAAGCACCCATCCGGGGGGAAGCGGCAGACAGCTTTTATTATTATTAATTATTGCCCTAATTTTAGCCACATCGATGCATTTCACCGCGGATTAGAAGGAAGCCGGGGGCGGCGGGAGCTCGCTCGCTGCCTGCCTCGCCCGGCCGCGTTAAGACATAGGCACTTGGTAAAACTCTAATACTGCAGCTTTCGCTTTTTCTTTTTTTTTTTTTTTTTTCTTTTTTTTCTTTTTTTTTAATTTAAACTACATCGAAATCTTTCCGGTAAGGCTAAATATGAAAAATGTAAACGTAACTCCCCTCCCTCCTCCCTCCACAACGCCGGGCTCAGCGCAACGAGTCGTTCTCTTCGCCCCTGGCCCAGCTCAGGGCCAGCCCCGCAGGGACACGCCGGGCAGCAGCGGGGATGCGGCGGCCGCCCCGGCTCCTCCGCGCCCGCGGGGCTGGGATTTGTTTGGGTGGAATCGGAGCCAGCTGAGGTTGGGTTTGTTTTTTCCTCCCTTTTTTTCCCCACAACCCCCCTCTCTTTTTTGTAATTCCCGTTGGGATCAGCTGGGTTGAACTCGAAGCGCTGAGGGTTTCTGCCGTTCCCTGCGTTTGGCTACGCGGAAAAAAAAAATATTAAAAAAAATAAATCATGGTGATGATTGTGGGAGACACTGGGAGGGAACTGGACCAGGAGCCGACGTGGGGCTGTGTGGAAAGAGCCGAGAGTCCCGTCAAGAAGCAGCGGGTGAGCTGTAAACCCTGGTGCTGTCCTCTATGTACAACCCAGAACCTCTGTCCCCGAGCAGAACCGCCGCTCCCGACCCTCTGCTAGCCCGCCGCGGGCCTTTAGGATCCCAGATCCACCAGGCTGGACGTAAGGGGTCCCAGCAGCGAGTCCTGGAGCTGGTGGCCTTGGAGGCTGTGAGGGGTCTGGGATGCAGCCAAGCCGCCAAGGGAGTAGCCGGAGCTCCTGGCGTGGCTGAGGTTCCCCTGCAAGAGCAGGACCGAGTTCTGATCCGGGCTTTGGGGAGGAGAAAACTCTTCCTCGGAGCTGGACATGAGGGGTTTGCTCCCATCCAGAGGCGAGAGTTGGTTGGGCTTGTTGGTGGCCGCATTGTTGTTTTCCGTGTTCTCCCTGCAGAAAGGCAAAAAAAAAACCCACAACGGGGACGTTATGGCGGGCGAGAGACGCCAGGCATGGGCTCTGGGCTGATGCCCCCAGTAAATCCTTTGCGTTTCATTTCATCGTGGCAGCAGATGCCTCTCTCCGGAAAGAAAGCAAAAATGTAGAAGAGTCTAATATTTTCATAACGGATGGTCTCAATTTCTTTTTACCCTCCTAGAAATAGGTGTGCCCCGCACAGCTCGGTAATTTGGGTGAGGAGGAAAAGTTGGGGGGGGGGGGCGGAATTCTGTCTTTTTAACTCAAAATAAAAGCGCGGCCCGGGGACAAACAGGGTGAAGGATTTTTTCTAGGAGGCTCGGTGGGAAGGTTGCTGGAGGAGACAAAAAGCGGGGCGCTGCCCTCCGTTGTCGGCTTCGCCGGGCCGAGCCGCCGCTTAGTAAGGAGGCCACCCCGGGCGGCGCCTCCGGGGGTGTCAGGGGTGGTCTCGATATGGAGCGGCGGCTCGGCCCGGCCGGCGCGTCCCCATCGCGGTCACCCTCCGGTTCCTTCCCTCTCCATCCTGGGACTTCTTTCTCCTCCTCCGGGCTTCCGAGTTACCGTGCCCGATTCCCGGCAATGCCCGATTCCCGGCAATGCCCGACCGCTGCCTCGGAGGCTCTGGGACTGTATCATTCCCGGTTTACTCCGGACGGCAAGCAAGCAAACAAAGACGGCGAAGGGGCCTGGAGAGGCCGGTGAGGGGCTTGCTGTTCCCTCTGGGCAGGTGGGAAGCGGGGTCCGGTGGATCTCGGGTGGAAAGCCTACTTGGGTTTCCGCGAAAGGGCAAAACGCAAGGCTGTTTGGGGGGGGTGGGGGGGTAGAAATGGATTTGGGGGAGTGAGGTATTTTCGTTCGGGGGAGGGAGGAGATGCGGGGGGGGTGGCATGTACCTTTCCTTCGCCTCCGCCGCTCGGTCCCGCTGCCTCCGGTTCTTGAACCAGTTGCTGACCTGGGTGGTGGTGAGACCGGTGGCTTCTGCCAACTCGCGCTTCTCCCGGGGGGACGGGTAGGGGTTGTGGGCGTACCATTCCCGCAGCACGCCCCGGGATTTCTCCTTGAAGCAGTAGCTGGTTTCCTCGCCGTCCCAGATGGTGCGGGGCAAAGGGAATTTTCGGCGGACGCGATATTTGCCGACGGCGCCCAAGGGTCTGCCCCGCAGTTTCTCGGCTTCCACGTAGTGAGCCTTCAGCCAGAGCTGCTGGAGCTTGGGGTGGTTGTGCGGCGAGAACTGGTGGCTCTCCAGGATCTTGTAAAGCTCGCGGAAGTTGCCGCGGTGAAAGGCCACCACCGCCTTGGCCTTCAGGACGCTCTCGTTCTTGTGCAGGTGGTCGCAGGCCGGCAGCGACCAGAGGAATCGGCCCAATCTCTCCAGGTTCCCCCCTTGCTGCAGCACCTCGCAGACGCAGGCGACCTGCTCCTGCGTAAAGCCAAACGACGGCAGCATCGACATGGCCGGGCACGGCGGCGGCAGGAGAAGGAGGCAGCGGCTGCAGGCACGCCGAGGGAGCGCGGCTGCGGAGGGACGTGGGGAAGTCACCCGCCGGTCCCGATCCCTGTCCTGGTCACGGCCCCAGAGCGGGGAGGCTCGACGACAGCCAGGTTTGGCTGGCGAGAGGGGATGCTCGTCGCGGCGCCGGAGGGACTTTGTCCCGGCTCCGCCGCCGCCGCGCTTAAAGCGCCCGAGCCCCCGCGCCGCGCTGATTGGGTGCTCGCGGCTCGGCCCCCGCCGCGGCGGGCCTGGCCCGACCCGGCCCGGCCCAGCCCAGCCCAGCCCGGCCCCCCCAAGCCTAGCCCGATCCGGCCCGGCGGGCAGAGCCTCTGCTCGGGCGGGCGGGGCCTGGCGGCGGGAACCCGGCCCCGGCAGCCGCGGCTGCGCTTCCCGCCGCCGCCTCTGCGCGGGTGCCGCCCCGGCCCTGTAGGCGGAGCAGGGGGAGCCCCGCTGCCCGCGCCCCCCGGCGAACCTCGGGGAAGCCGCTGCCGGCGGATTTTGCGTTTCTTTCCCCAATCTTTCTTTATTTCCCCCCCCGCCCCAAACTCCTGCCCTCCCCAGCCCGCTCCCGTCCCCTGCCAAGCCGTCCCGTTTTTAATTACCATAATGTTGGGTTGAATAAATAATGCTTTAGTGAGGAGCTGGGTGATGCGCGGGGCCCCTGCCCCTCTCCCCCGCCCGTGCCGCCCTCCTGGCCCCGTTCGGCCCTGAAGGAACTCAGGGGGGACCCGCGGAGGCTCCCTCCCGGAAACAGCTCAGGCAGCAGAACTGCGCGGGCCGGCGGCGCTTTAATTAGCCTAATCCTCATTTGCACACCTCTCTCAAAAGCAATTAAATAAAAAAAATTAGAAAACAATTAGGCTCCCTAAACAAAGATAATCCATTGTCAGTAGCAGGGATGGGCTGGGAACTGAGGACAATGCGGGTAGATAAGGGCAGGAGAGCGGTGCGAAGGGGTGTCTTTATGGCTGGATTTATCTTTGATTAGATAAGCCGAAACCCGTATTTCAAGCGGGCTCCAGAACGCTTTTGATTCGAGAACGAGTTTGCTCCGGGGGCTCTAATAACCATCGCGGGGCTCTTTAAAACCTATTTGTCTTCGCTAAAGACATTCGGATTTATTTGACTTTAAATGCTCAACGTTAAGAACAGCCTACCCGTGGCAGAGGCGAAGAAGGGCTCTCGCTGCCCGCTCCCTGCCCGCAGCCTCTACCCGCGGTACGATATGAGAAAGGCCGGTCGCGATATTTTCCTAAATCCTGATTGTTGTGGTTTTTTCGCGCGTACTTTGCGGCGCGGGGCTGTTTGAAATAAGCCCCTGCCGCCCAGTCTGTCCAGTGACTTTACTACTCGCGCTGGAGTCAGGGCACTTCTATATTCCATATCCGTGTGTCTGGTAATTTTCCCTTACCATTTTATTTTAGTACTTATGATGTTGCAGATGAAGTCTTAAAGAGCTGCAATGTCCTCCCAGAAGGAATGTCTGCTTGGAACAGATCCTTATTGACAAGGCAGCTGCGTGGGGACCGGAACGGAGCCTTAAACCCAGCTCTAGAATCAACTAATACCCTAAAGTCTGGAGCAAGTGCGCAGAATTATAACGCCTGAGCTTGCAGCCCCCGTCCTGGAAGAGCAGCGCCCTGCTCAACCTGGGAGGTGGGCTCCCCAGTAGTCCTTTTCGTTGCCATTAATTTGTAATTATTATATAATTTCTTTCTAATGAGGTGCTCAGTTCGCGAAAAGCACGGACCTCAGTGTTTATGCCGTCAGGACGAGGAGGAGACAAATGCAGATCGGGGCTGGAGAAGCTCCTTGTCATTTATCGAGAGCTGATTTCTCTTGCCCTCACATTTCCCCTCTTTATTTTTTACTTTTTTTTTTTTTTTTTTCCTTTAAAAGGCCGACCAAACCAAACACCGCTCTTGGAGTAAGCAAATTATCCCGGTGCGTCCAGCGGTGGAGTGGACAGGAATGGGCGAGGGCTGGGCTTCCCCGCGATTTCTGAGCGAGAACTTATTCCTCCGTATCACCAAAAATTGACACAAGGAGCGGACAGACTCGCCGGAGTCTACCTGGGAGTTACACACCGCAGGCGGTACCTGGTCAGCGTCAGTGTTAATTACTGTGGGGGGGGGGGCGGGCTCATCAACAAAATAAAGGTAAATCTCAAACCCTTCCCTGGAAAGCCAGGCAAGAGGCACATGAAC